>WOXC01001144.1:0-144510 GCA_011680675.1 Gymnobelideus leadbeateri
AAACTAATTGGAAATTAAACAATTTAATCCTAAAAAATTGGTGGGTCAAACAAGAAATTATAGAAACAATCAATAATTTCATTCAAGAGAATGATAATAATGAAACAAACATACCAAAATTTGTGGGATGCACTAAAGGCAGTTCTCAGGGGAAGTTTTATATCCCTGATTGCATACTTAATTAAAGCAGAGAGAAGGGAGGTCAATGAATTGGACATGCAATTGAAAATGCTAGAAAAAGAACAAATTGAAAATCCCCAATTTAGTACTAAATTAGAAATATTGAAAACCAAAGGTGAGATTAATAAAATTGAAATTAAGAAAACCATTGAATTAATAAATAAAACTAAGAGCTGGTTTTATGAAAAAATCAACAAAATTGATAGACCCTTAGTCAATATGATAAAAAAAGAAAGAAGGAAAACCAAATTATGAGTATCAAAAATAAAAAGGGTGAATCTACTTCCAATGAAGAGGAAATCAAAAAAATAATGAGGAATTATTTTTCCCAATTGTATGCACATAAATATGACAATCTTAGTGAAATGGATGAATATTTACAAAATCACAAATTGCCCAGATTAACTGAAGAGGAAGTGAATTACCTAAATAACTCCATCTCAGAAAAAGAAATCAAACAAGCCATCAATGAACTCCCTAGGAAAAATCTCCAGGGCCAGATGGGTTTACTAGTGAATTCTATCAAACATTTAAAGAACAATTGATTCCAATACTCTACAAACTATTTGGGAAAATTAGTGAAGAAGGAGTCCTACCAAACTCTTTCTATGACACAAATATGGTACTGATTCCTAAATCAGGAAGAGATAAAACAGAGAAAGAAAATTATAGACCAATCTCCCTCATGAATTTAGATGCAAAAATTCTAAATAAAATATTAGCCAAAAGACTCCAACAACTTATCACAAAAATAATACACCCTGATCAGGTAGGATTCATTCCAGGAATGCAAGGATGGTTTAATATTAGGAAAACCATCAATATAATTGAGCATATCAACAACAAAACTAGCAAAAACCACATGATCATCTCAATAGATGCAGAAAAGGCTTTTGACAAAGTACAACATCCATTCCTATTAAAAACACTAGAAAGTATAGGAATAAATGGAGCCTTCCTTAAAATAGTTGCTAGCATCTATCTAAAGCCATCATCAAGTATTATATGCAATGGGGATAAACTAGAAGCCTTTCCAATAAGATCAGGAGTGAAACAAGGGTGTCCACTATCACCCCTCTTATTCAATCTGGTACTAGAAACGTTAGCAGTAGCAATTAGAGAAGAAAAAGAAATCAAAGGAATCAAATTAGGCAAAGAAGTGACCAAGCTGTCACTCTTTGCAGATGATATGATGATATACTTAGAGAATCCTAGAGAATCAAGTAAAAATTACTTGAGACAATAAATAAATTTGGCAAAGTTGCAGGATATAAAATAAACCCACATAAATCCTCAGCATTCCTGTACATCTCTAATAAAACTCAACAGCAAGAGATAGAAAGAGAAATCCCATTTAAAGTCACTGTAGACATTATAAAATATTTGGGAATCTACTTGCCAAAACAAACCCAGAATCTATATGATCACAACTACAAAACACTTCTCACACAAATAAAATCAGATCTAAATAGTTGGAAAAATATCAATTGCTCATGGCTGGGTCGAGCTAATATAATAAAAATGACAATTTTACCCAAACTAAACTATATATTTAGTGCCATACCAATCAATTTACCAAAACTACTTTCTAGAGTTAGACAAAATAATAACAAAATTTATTTGGAAAAACAAATGGTCTAGAATATCAAGGGAATTAATGAAAAGAAATGCTAGGGAAGGTGGACTAGCTATGCCAGATCTTAATCTGTATTATACAGCAGCAGTCATCAGAACTGCTTGGTACTGGCAGAGGTGTAGAGTAGTGGATCAATGGAATAGATTAGGTGCAGGAGACCCAGCAGTTAATGAATATAGCAATCTATTGTTCGATAAACCCAAAGACCCCAGTTTTTGGGATAAGAATGCACTATTTGACAAAAACTGCTGGGAAAACTGGAATACAGTATGGCAGAAAGTGGGCATAGATCACTATCTAACACCATATACCAAAATCAAGTCTAAATGGGTGCATGATCTAGGTGTAAAGGATGATACTGTAAGCAATTTGGGAAAGCAAGGAATAGTTTACCTGACAGATCTGTGGAGAGGGAAAGATTTTAGGACCAAACAAGAATTAGAAAGCATTATAAAATGCAAAATAGATAATTTTGATTACATTAAATTGAAAAGCTTCTGCACAAATAAAGCCAATGTAACCAAGATCAAGAGGGAGGTGGGAAATTGGGAAAGAATTTTTACAACTTGTGTCTCTGATAAAGGACTCATTTCTAAAATTTATAGAGAATTGAGCCAAATCTATATGAATACAAGTCATTCCCCAATTGATAAGTGGTCAAAGGATATGAATAGGAAGTTTTCAGAGAAAGAAATTAAAGATGTCTATAAGCATATGAAGAAATGCTCTAAATCACTATTAATTAGAGAAATGCAATCAAAACAACTCTGAGATACCACATCTCTCCAGTCAGATTGGCTAAGATGACAAAACAAGAAAGTGACAAATGCTGGAGAGGATGTGGGCAAATTGGAACGCTAATACATTGCTGGTGGAGTTGTGAACTTATCCAACCATTCTGGAGAGCAATCTGGAATTATGCCCAAAGGACTATAAATAATTTCATACCCTTTGACCCAGCCATACCACTTTTAGGGTTATATCCCAAAGAGATCATAGTAGTGGGAGGAAGAACCATATGTACAAAAATATTTTTAGCAGCCTTTTTTGTGGTTGCAAAGAATTGGAAACTAAAGGGGTGCCCATCAATTGGGGAATGGCTAAACAAGTTGTGGTATATGAATGTAATGGAATTTTATTGTGCTATAAGAAACGAGGAGGTGACGGATTTCATAATTACCTGGAGAGACTTATACAAACTGATGCTGAGCGAGAAGAGTAGAATCAGAAGAAATTTGTATACAATCACAGACATACCATATCTGTGACGACCAACTATGACAGACTGGACTCTTTTCAGCAATGCAGTGATATAAGTTAATCCTGAATGACTCAAGAAAGTGAGAAATGTGCCATCCAGAGATATAACTAGAAAGAACTGAGCCTGAATCCTGATGGAAGCAAACTAAATGATCTTGTTCTTCTCATTGTTTGGTTTTACTTCTTCCTTATCATCTTTCATCCCACCTAGTACAATATGCCTTTGTAATTGGAATAATGTTTAATATGAATGCATTTGCAGACCCTATACTGTACTATATGCTGTCATGAGGGGAGGGGGGAGGGAAGTAAAGGAAATTTGAAAATCAAGGAAGTATGGAATTGAATCTTGTTAACTGAAACTAAACTAATAAATTAATTTAAAAAATAAAAGAAAAAAAAAGATGAGTGTTGTTGCTATTCAGTTTTATCAGTTGCATCTGACACTTTGTGACCCCATTTACAGTTTTCTTGACAAAGATACAGAATTGGTTTGCCATTTTCTTTTCCTGCTCATTTTAGAATTTGGGGAACTGAAGCAAATGGAAATAAGTGACTTGCTCAAGGTTATAGAAATAGTAAGTGTCAGAGGCCAGAAGTAGTAAGTGTCAGAGGTCAAACAAGAAAATGAGTCTTTCTGATTCCAGAGCTAAGACTATATCCAATCGGAAATCTAGATGCACCATTCCCCTACCAAAAGAAGAATACAAAAAATTACGTCAATTATTTAGCAAACCAACAAGGAAAAATCAATAAAAAGAATGAACATAATTCACTATGTAGCTATATGATACTAAAACTCACAACACCAAAAAGATAAAGAAATGCCTTCAAAAATATGAAAACAAAATAAAATAACATAAGACCAAATTTAATAGAAAATCCTAAATAACCTGATCGTTGAGAAAAAATAAAATAAAGCTAGTTGTAAGATAACACTGCAAATGGAGAGTGAAGTAAAACCAAACATCTTGGTCCTAATGAATTTTCTGAGTCAAATATAGTCCTAATAGATAGATCAGGGAAGGATAAGGATAAAGGAGAAGAAACTTATAGACCAAAAATTATTAATGAATAATGGTACAAAATTTTAAATAAAATCTTGTCAAAAGCTAGAGCAATTTATCCAAGAAATCACTTATTGTTATCATTTGTCTCTCTTTTTTATTATTAAACAAATGCTTTATTAACTTCTGGTTTGCATAATTCATTTCCACCAAATTTTGAGTTACAATTCCCCCCTATTTTTTCCTACCCACCACCCCTGAATAGCAGTCCCACTAGATATCTCCTCATCCAATCTGCTCTCTCCCATATCTTCTCCCATAACCCCTTTGACTTTGCCATTAGGGCAAGGTGAATCTCTGAGCCCCAATGCCTGTACATCTTATGAAACATTTAATTTTAAAACTTTGATTTTCAGATCCATTCCCTTGCTCCCTTGTCACCTACTCCCTCTGAGAAGATAAGCAATTCAGCATGTGTTGTACATGTATAGCTATGCAAAACATTACCATAGTAGATATATTGTAAAAGACTGCTTATATTTCCCTCCCACCCATCTCACTTGCCACCTGGTCCATTCCCTACTTTGATCCTGTCCCTCTTTGATAGTGGGTACTTCCAACCTCCCCTCCCCCCAGAATGCACTCCCGTCCATCCTCCCCGCTCTCATCCCCCTTTCCCCTACTCTCCTGCAGGGTGAGATATCCCATTTAGTATGTATGTGATTCTCTTTGAGCCAACTCCAATGAGAATATGCTTTTGCCTTTTTGCCTTCCTGTCCTACCCCTCCCCTGCAACTACTTCCCCTTGCCTCTTCTACATGAGATAGTTTACCCTACCCTGTCTCTCCCCAACTCCTCTTGCCACTTTCCTCTCTCACCTCTTGACTTCACCCCTTAAGAATCATCCCTTCCCATCAAATTCAACCTGTGCCCTCTATCCATGTATACCTGTAAACATATGCCCATATACACTTCTTCAGTTATTTTCATAATGAGAAAGATTTCATCAGACACAGTTATTACTTTTCCATGTAGGAATGTAAATAGTTCAACTTTGATAAGTTCCTTTTGATTTCTTTTCCCTGATGACCTTCTCAAGCATCTCTTGCTTCTTGTGTCTGAATGTCAAATTTTCTATTCAACTCTGGTTTTTTCCTCAAGAATGCTTGAAAGTTCTCAATTCCACTGAATGACCATATTTCCCCCTGAAACAAGATACTCAGTTTTGCTGGGTAGGTGACCCTTGGCTTCAATACCAGCTCTTTTGCCCTCTGGAATATAATATTCCATGCCCTTCAATCCCTCAGTGTAGAAGCTGCCAGGTCCTGTTCTATTCTGATTGTGTTTCCACAGTATTGAAATTGTTTATTACTGGCTGCTTGTAGTATTTTCTCCTTGATCTGGGAGTTCTGGAACCTGGCTATAATATTCCTAGGAGTTTTCTTTTTGGGAACTTTTTCAGGAGGTGATCGGTGAATTCTTTTAAGCTCTATTTTCCCCTCTGGGTCTAACACATCAGGGCAATTTTCCTTGAAAATTTCTTTAAGGATGATTTCTAGGTTCTTTCTTTGATCATGGCTTTCACATAGTCCAATAATTTTTAAATTATCTCTCCTGGATCTATTTTCCATGTCAGCAGTTTTTCCAATGAGATATTTCACATTGCTTTCTATTCTTTCATTTGTTTGGATCTGTTTAACAGCATCTTGATTTCTCATAAAGTCACTAGCTTCCATTTGCTCCAGTCTAACTCTGAGGGAATGAATCTCCTCATTGAGTTTTTGAGATTCTTTTTCCATCTGGCAAATTTGGCTTTCTAAGGCATTCTTCTCCTCATTGCCTTTCTGAGCCTCTTTTGTCATTTGAGTTAGTCTATTTTTTAAGGTGTTATTTTCCTCAGTCAGGCTGTTAACTGTCATTTCATACTTTTCTTGCATATTTATCATTTCTCTTCCCAATTTTTCCCCCGCTTCTCTTATCTGCTTCTTAAGGTCCTCTATGGCCTGTAGCCAGCTTGTATTTTCATTTGGGGCTTTTGGTGCAGGAGTTCTGACCTCACAGTCCTCCTCCATGCTTTGAGCCTCTTTGCCCCTAAAATAGGAGTCCAATGTTGAATTTTGCTGTTTATTTATTTATTTATTTATTTTTTGCCTAGGCATGTTGCCACTTAATTACTTGATTTTGGGGCTTGTTGCCACAGTAGAACTCTGCCACCAGACAGGAGAGCTTCTGTCCCAAACATGGGGTCTTCACAGCTTCCGCCAGTTGGATGGCCTCTGTAAAGCCTCCACCCACTCTGGCAAATTGGATACCCACCCCAAACACCCCCCCCCCCCCAGACCACAATCCAGATCCAGGCAGTTTAAAGCAAGAATGATTAACGCCCAGACTGATTGCTGGATCTCCCTACATTTCGCAGACCAGGAGCTAGAGCCACCTCTGACACTGCAAAATGGTTTCTGTGCTGTGTTTCTTCAGCAGCTTTTCACCCTCAGGGGAGGAAGCCGATGCATTCCTGAAATACTTGTCCCAGAGTCTATAGGGCACTAACCTCTCACTTTGTACTAGGCATATCTGTGCTGATAATTCTGGAATCCCCACAGCTATTGGTGTTCTGGGTTCCCTCCAAGAGGCTGCTGACCTGGCTGCCCTAGGGCTAAAACCGGGGCTCAGTGGGCCGGGCTCAGCTCCCAGTCAGTTCCCAGCACACTGTGCTGCCTGCTCTCCGAGCACTGTATTTACTGCTCCCTGCAGGGCTGCTGGGTTCTCCTCAGTGGGAGGTTAGGTTCTCTGTGTAGTTCAGTGGGTGCTGGGGCTCTAGAAGTTGTTCAGAGTCCCCTTTCACATTGTTTGGAAGTTTTGTGTGGCAGAGCACCTTGGAAGTGCTGTTTCTACTCCACCATCTTGGCTCCGCCCCTATTGTTATCATTTGAAAAACTGTTCTAAGAATAGAAAAATATGGCTCAATATTAGGAATAAACCCAACATAATTAATCATATTAAAAAGAAAAATATCCAAAATTGCATGATTATCTAAATGGATACAGATAGGATCTTTAACAAAGAACAGTATTCATTTATGCTTAAAATGATACAAGACAGAGGCACATTTTAGAATAAATATTTTATATTATAAATGATAATTTATTAATACTCATTATTATAAATTATAATAATGGTCACTCATATTTATTAAAATTATATTAAAAACTAACTTCTCTGAGGAAGGCTTGAGGAATTTCATTTTTTAAATTTGTTTCAATCCTTTCTTCAATGGTCCTTTATTAATTATAATTTTATTACAATGGGGTCAGTAATATGGTTATAGCTAATGCCATAATAAATGCCTTTCTAAAACCAAAAGCAAGCATCACATGCAATGATGATATGCTAGTACCTTTCTTAATAAACATAGGATTTGGGGAAACTAGGTCGCACAGTAAATAGAGCAACAGCCCTTAAATCAGGAGGACATGAGTTCAAATCTGCCCTCAGATAGTTAACACTTGCTAGCTTGTGACCTTGGGCAAATCACTTAACCCCAACTGCTCTGCCTTCCCACCTCTAAAATAAAAAATAACAAAAATAAACATAGGAGTGCAATATATATATATATATATATATATATATTCATCAGTATTATTCGATATAGGTTTGGAAATACTAGACATAACAATCAGATTATAAAGATTTTAATAGCCCATAAATACATTTTAAAAAGTTAAAACTCTCCATATTTGCTGAAAATATGATGACATTAATATTTCTGCTTTGCTACATTTATTTATGATATTTTTGTAAGTTTGTACATGGTACATTTTTGGAAAATGCTCAGTGTTGAGAAATATGCATTGTTCTTTTAGTTCTTTTTCAGTAATCAGCAGAGACCTAACATCTTTTTTCCTAAAATTATTTTCAAGTCCCTAATTTCTTTCTTAATAATTTGATGTTTTTGTTGTTGTTTGATTTGTCTAGGTCTGAAAGGGATTCAGAATTTTTTTTTTTAAACAAATACTTTATTAACTTCTGTTTTACATCATTCATTTCCGCCAGATTTTGAGTTACAATCATTTTCCCCCCATTATTCCCCTACCCAACCTCCCAGAATAGCAGTCCCACAAGATATCGCTTCCTCCAATCTGCTCTCTCCCATACCTTCTCCCATACCCCCATCGACTTTTCCATTAGAGGAAGATGAATCTTTGTGTCCCAATGCCTGCACATCTTATCTCCCAATTATAGGCAAAAGAGTATTAATAATAGTATTTATATATATATTTGAAACATTTAATGTTATGACCTTGAATTTCAGATCCATTTCCTTCCTCCTTTGTCACCCATTCCTTCTTGGGATATAAGTAATTCAGTATATGTTGTACATGTCTAGCTATGCAAAACATTATCATAGTAGATATATTGTACAAGGCTGCTTATAATTCCCTCCCACTCATCCCACCCCCCACCTGGTCCATTCCCTACATGATCCTGTCCCTCTTCTATAGTGGGTACTTCAACCTCCCCTACCCCCAAGGATGCCCTCCCATCCATCATCCCTCCTCTCATCCCCCTTCCCCCTATCCTGCTGCAGGTTGAGATATCCCATTTAGTATGTATGTCATTTCCTCCCTGAACCAAATTCAATGTGAATGTGGTTTTGCCTTTTTAGCCTTCCTTATTCTCCCCCTCCTTTGCAACCACTTCCCCTTGCTTCTTCTACATGGGATAGTTTACCCTACCCTGTCTCTCCCCATCTCCTCTTGCCACTTTCCTCTCTCACCTCATAATTTCATCCCTTGAGTATTCTCCCTTCCCAACAAATTCAACCTATGCCCTCTATCCATACATAACTGTAACCATATACACACACATTCACATATGTATTCATATGACCACACCCCCTTCTTCCATTATTTTCATAGTGAGAAAGATATCATCAGTCACAGTTATTGCTTTCCATATAGGAATGTAAATAGTTCAACTTTGATAAGTTCCTTTTGATTTCTTTTCCCTGATTACATTCTCAGGCATCTCTTCCTTCTTGTGTCTGGATGTCAAATTTTCTATTCAACTCTGGTTTTTTCCTCAAGAATGCTTGAAAGTCCTCTATTCCACTGAATGCCCATATTTTCCCCTGAAACAAGATACTCAGTTTTGCTGGGTAGGTGACCCTTGGGTTCATTCCCAGCTCTTTTGCCCTCTGGAATATCATATTCCATGCCCTTCTATCCCTCAATGTAAAAGCTGCCAGGTCCTGTGCCATTCTGATTGTGTTTCCACAATATTGAAATTGTTTCTTCCTGGCTGCTTGTAGTATTTTCTCCTTGATCTGGGGATTCTGGAACCTGGCTATAATATTCCTGGGAGTTTTCTTTTGGGATCTTTTTCAGGAGGTGATCGGTGGATTCTTTCAACCTCTATTTTGCCCTCTGGATCTACAACATCAGGGCAGTTTTCCTTGAGAATTTCTTGAAGGGTGATTTCTAGGTTCTTTCCTTGATCATGGCTTTCAGGTAGTCCAATAATTTTTAAATTGTCTCTCCTGGATCTATTTTCCAGGTCAGTGGTTTTTTCCATGAGATATTTCACATTGCCTTCTATTCTTTCATTTGTTTGGATCTGCTTAACAGCATCTTGATTTCTCATAAAGTCATTGGCTTCCATTTGCTCCAGTCTAACTCTGAAGGAATGAATCTCCTCAGTGAACTTTTGAGATTCTTTTTCCATCTGGCAAATTCGACTTTATAAGGCATTCTTCTCCTCATTGCCCTTTTGGGCCTCCTTTGCCATTTGAGTTAGTCTATTTTTTAAGGTGTTGTTTTCCTCAGTCAGGCTGTTGACCCTCATTTCATACTTTTCTGCATCCTTCTCATTTCTCTTTCTAATTTTTCCTCCACTTCTCTTATTTGATTTTTAAAGTCCTTCTTAAGGTCCTCTATGGCCTGCAACCCACTCATGTTTTCCCCTGGGCTTTTGGAGCAGGACTTCTGACCTCACAGTCCTTTTCCAGCTCTATGCCCCCAAAATAGGAGTCTAGGGTTGCATTTTTCTGTTTCCTTTGCCTTGGCATGTTGCCACTTAATTGCTTGACTTTTGGGCTTGTTGCCACACTATGGCTTTAAGGCCAGCTAGAGGAATTTTCATCCCGAACGTGTGGGGAGCAACTTCCGTTTCTGGCAAGCTGTAAACCCACCCACAACTTCCACCCTAGATCACAATCCAGATCCAGGGAGGTTAAAGCAAGAGCGATTACCCCCCAAGACTGATCGCTGGATCTCCCCACGATTTGTAGGCTGGGAGCCGGAAATGCCTCTGAAAACTACACAGTGGCGTGTCTCCTAAGCAGCTTCTAGCCCCCAGGGGAGGGAGCTGACGCATTCCCCAAATACAGGTCCCAAAGTCCATAGGACACTAACCTCTTTCTTTGTCCTAGGCAAGTCTATGTTGATAATTCTGGCGTCTCCACAGTTCCTGGTGTTCTGGGGTTCCTCCAGCCGGCTGCTGGCCCTGCCCCCCTGGGGCTAAAACCTCGGCTCACGTGGACCTGGGCTCGGCTCGGCTCCTGCGCTCTGCGCGCTGCCGGCTCCCAGACCACTGCGCTGGTCCTTCCTGCAGGGTGCTGGGCTGTCCTCAGCGGGAGGTTAGCTTCTCTGTGTTGTTCTGTGGGTGCTGGGCGGGATTCAGAATTTTACTATCTATTTCTCCATCAGTCACTTTTCCTTTTATATAATTTTTCTCTTAAATATTTAAATATTTATATTTAAAGGAAAATAATGAGGTACTTGGAGATTTAAGTTATCTGCCAAGGGTATCACAGCTAGTAAGTGTCTAAGGCAGAATTTGAGCTCAGGTCTTACCTTCTCTCAAGAATAGCATTTCAAACACTAAAGCACTTAGCTACTTCTCCATACTTATCTCTTTTTCTCTTGATTTTGGTACATTTATTGTCGACCCCCAAAACAGACAAACTGAATTAGGTTGTATGTCCATATTTTTTTCTCTCTAACTGGCTTGACTCAGAACTATTGTAAAAATTTCATAATAGACCTTTTTATGCCCTCCAATTTATTCCTAGTAGCACTAGCAGAATAATGTGACATACATAAATCTGATCATTTTACTCAATTATGCAAAAATCTTCAATAACTTCCTCCTGCCCAATATTTGATGTTAAAAGTTTTGTATATAAATGAGGCTCTTTGTACTTGAGTCCCATCCTACCATTTTATCTTTATGCCATATAATAAGCTACTATCTTTTGTTATTACTAACATCCCTTGTTTGCTCTAAGCAAACAGGATTAGCCTCTGTCCCCTAAACACACATTGTGCTTTCTTACCTCTGCTCATTCATATAGGCTATTCCCTATTAGAATAATTACCCTCTTTCTCTTTGTGGAATATGTTATCCTTTAAAGCAGTGTCAAACTGAAATAGAAACAGATCCCTGTGGGTCAAGTATTGACTTAGAAAATGGCAAATTAACATCATCCATATTGTATTGTACTTTTATCTAGTTTGTGAAACGTTTCCCAATTACATTTTAATCTGATTTGCCTGCATTCAATACCTCTTCTTTAAAGCACCACTCAAATATCATGATTGTGATGAAGGTTTTCTTGATTTCTTCCTTAGGAAATAGGAGTATTTGGGGAATAGAGGTATGGTCAATAACTAGATTACCTGTGGAACTTCATGGGGAACTTGAGTTTTTACCTTTCTAAAAATTTTATGGTGTTTGTGAATTATAGTTATTTGCATAAGTATATTATGCATAATTATAATATCTAGCATTTATTTAGCACTTGATGGTTTTTAAAGAGCTTTACATTTTATTTCATTTGATCTTGACAACAACCCTGTGAGGTAAATCTTATTATTTTCATTTTATGGATGACAGAACTGAGACTAGGAAAGATTGTGACTTGCCCAAGGTCACACAGATAGTAAGTAAATAAATACCTAAGGCAAGATTTCAATTTGCATTTCCCTGACTCAAAGTCCAGCACTCTACTATGCCACCTAGCTGCCTAATTTATTCTATTGTTCCTCTTATTGTCTCATGAGACTGTAAGTTACATGAAATCCAGATCCATGTTTTACATTATTTTATGGGCATTGCCTCAGGCAGATTGAGACCTGGGAAAGACCTTAGCTTAATAAGACCAAGGTCTCTCACTGCATCTGGGGCCATCCCCAGTCCTCTTGATCTAAATCTTTCCACTGCACCAAGATGGCTCTGAAGGAGAAAGTGAGGCCATCACTTTGCACAATCTTCCCTCACTCAAACCCAATATAATTGCAAGTCATGGCATCACCTTCCTGATGCCATTGGTTCTCTTCAAGAAAAAAAGACAAGCAACAACAGTTTCCCCAATATGATACACAGTAGGTGATTAACAAAGGTTTATTAATTTGAATAAAATGAGCAGATCAGTAATTTAGGGAAATGAATCAACAAATGGTTGTAGAAAGACTTGTAATAGGGAGGGAATGGTTAAGATTAGCCATTTTACAAATAGTCATATGCCCTTATGGCTCACTATATCATCTTTTGTTTTATCACCAAAGACATCTTTGCCTGGAAAATAATTTCCTGATCAGTTAAGGGGAAACGTTTGGGTAGAAACATAACTAGGAAATTCTGCACTCAAATCAAAGAATAAAAATGAAATCTGGGGTATCACAAAGTTCTAGCTCAATTCAGTAGGGGATGGGTGAATGGCAAGAGAGGCAAAGACCTGGGGAGACATTTCTGAACAGCCAATCACATCGTGATTGAATGAGAGAAAGTGGAAATGAAGTTCATCCCAGTTTGTCATTTGATGGGAATCAAACCATAAACTCAGTCATTTCTATACTTTAAAGGACTTTCAGTGTGCATTGTACCATCTAAATTCAGCACCTTGAGACAACACCCTGGTAACTCTTCCCCAGTTGTAATTTTGTAATTCTGGAAATAGTAATTCTCCTTAAATTCTTCCAATGCTTAAAGATAAAAATAAACTTCTATCTTCATGACTCTGCACTAATTTGTGCTTATCCACACCACTTCTTTCAAAATCTTCTACTCACCTGTGTGCCACCTTTAAACCAGTATTATCTCTTACCTGCCTCCTTAATTTATTTTCCTCCTCTGTACATTTTTTTTCACCCCAAGGTGGTCCTTATTCCCAAAGCAACCCTTTGTTGCTTCTCCGATAAGTACCTCTCCAAATCTAGTCTGTCCTATTTCAAAAGGAAAGAATGAAGAAAAAGGAAAGAAGGAAAGAAGGAAGGAACCCAGATTTCCTTCTTCCATGTTTAAATAAAAAATATTCTTCAAAAAAGCAAAAGTATTGGACAAATAAATGAGTATATGGTAGTATCTGTGCTGGGAGAGGGATATGAAATCTTGTAAGATTAAAAGATAATCCCTCAAAATGTCTTTCTGAGAAAAATTATTAGCAAAGCTATCAGTAGTCTCAAATATGACCAGCAGTGGTTTAAGTAAAACTAAAATATATTAATCATAACCTTGTTGTGATGTGAGAAGTTAGAGAAAAAATTTCTTACAAGATTTACTAATAAACTATGTACTCTCTCATTTCTCAATTTTTAAAATGAAGAGAAGAATTATATAAATATTTGTGGCATACTCTGCTACCACTAGACTTGATAGCCTTCAGTGAAAGGATTTTTATATGGTGTTAATATACTTAATTTTCAGGTTTGGGGTTTTAGGTGTAAGAACTTTGGCTCCAACATAAAAAGGATGCCAATTGTTCCATCCCCTATTCTGAGGTGGTTTCTCTCTGAAGAGCTAATAATGGAAGAAAGGAGGAGGAAGAGCCAAGATGGCAGAGTGAAAGCAGATACTTGCTTGAGATACTCACCAAAAGGTAAACAGGAAAGAGAAATCATGACTTATTAAAATTGAATTTTTACCTTCCTACATGGAAAGATGATATTTATAAATCATGAGACCTTTCTCAGTATTAGGGTTTGGAAGAAAGATAGATAGATAGATAGATAAATAGACAGATAGAAAGATAGGAAGAAAGAAAGAAAAAGAAAGAAAGAAAAGAAAAGAAAGTAAAAGAAAGATAGATAATAGATGGCGCAAGGTGACTTGAATTTGAAGAGATGGCATCTAAAAATAAAATTAAGGGGTAAGAGAAGAATATATTGGGATAAAGAGAAAGGGAGAGATAGAGTTGGACAAATTTTCTCATAAAAGAGGCAAGAAAAAGTTTTCACAATGGAAGGGAAGAGGGTGTAGGTGAGAGGGAATTAGTGAACCTTACTCTCATCAGATTTGACTTAAGAAGGGCATAACATACATGCTCAATTGAGCATCTTACCCTACAAGAAAATAAGGATGAAGGGGATAAGGTGGGAGTGGATGATATAAGGGAGGGCAGTTTAGGGGAGGGGTAGTCAGAAGGAAACACTTTTGAAAAAGGACAGGGTCAAAGGAGAAAATAGAATAAGTGTGGGGGCAGGATAGGATGGAGGGAACTATACCTAGACTTTTACAACATGACCATTAAGGAAGTGTTTTGTATAACTACACATGTATGACTTATATTGAATTGCTTGTCTTCTCAATGAGGGTGGGTGGGGAGGGAAGAATGGACAGAATTTGGGACTCAAATTTTATAGACAAATGTTAAAATAAAAAGGATTTTACATGCAATTGGGAAAAATATATGTAGGCAATGGGGTATAGAAATCCTTCTTGCCCTACAAGAAAGTAAAGGGGGAAGGAAAAGAGGGGTGATAGAAGGGAGGGCACACTGGGAGAAGGGGTAATCAGAATGCATGCCATCTTGGACTGGGGGGATGACAGGATTGATGAGGAAAAACTTGAAATTCAAAATCTTGTGGAAATGAATGTTGAAAACTAAAAATAAATAAATTAATAACAATTAAAAAAGAGCTAAAATGTGATATTTGGTTGGAGAAGCAAACACCTTGTGCCCTCTCCTCCCCAATGAACATAGTGAAGATGGTGACAAATATAAGTAGAGGTGTCCCATGACTACTTCTCCCATAAGGGAGAAGAAAATGATCATTGACTAACTCTCCTCTGTCCTCATTCCACTTGCTAGAAGTGGATTCTAAAAAAGACAAAGAAAATACTATTTTAACAGTGCCCTACTAGTAACAGTGGCTGTGATTTGAAAATTTAAGAAGAAAACAGAGAGGCAAGGCAAAGGTGTGAGAAGAAAAAACGGATTTTGAGGAAATTATAGATCCTTGGAATTTTGCATACTTACTTCTCAAATTAGGGGAAGGGGAAACATGTGGCTAAATTTGATACTTTTTGAAGGAAGTTGTTCTAACATAAATGACATACGTCATATCCAAATCTCCTTCCACTGAAAAGAGATTTTTCTATTTGTCATATTGAATTTTCAACTCAAGACCACAGAAAATTTGCAATTTATTATTATTTCATTGTTTTTGGAGAGCATGATACATTGAACAAAAGCTCAGTTTGGAATCAGACACCTTAGTTAAATGCCTGACTCTGTCACTTGATACTTATGTGACACTGGGCAAATCACTTCCCCTCTTTGGGTTCCAGTTGCTTCATATGTAAAATAAAATGAGATATGCTTTTTTGCCCTTTAAAATCACTTCTTTCTCTAAAATTTGATTTAGTCAACATAAATTGATAAAATCCACAATTAAGATGTTCATTATATTTGGGCAGGTCCTGCCTACCAGTATGAGGATGGATTGAATTATTTACAAATGGATTGACTTTTTTCTCAGGACCTTAATATGTTTGTATAATGTTCTCCTAGTGAGTAAACCATAGGGTTATAGACTTATACCTGAAAAAGACCTTAGAAGTCACAAAATATAATCCCCTCATTTTTCAGATAATAAACCTTTTGAACATTAGTGGCTATAGGACTTGTCCAATGTCACATAGAATATAAATAGTTGAAATGGGATTCAAGCCTAGGTCCTCTAACTACAAATTGATCACTTTTTCCATTGTATGACATTCCCAGGATATAAGCTCTATGAGAAAGATATTCATTCTTTGATATTACTATCACTTCATCCATTTTTTATCAAGATGTTTTTTACTCTTTCTTCAACATTGAACTTACACCTGTGATGAGGTATCTGTAAGAATTCTGCTGATTAACAAATATTATCAGACTTCAGTATTGTTTTCCTTCCACCATCTCTTGCATCTCATAGATTTATAAACAACTAAGAGCACCTACACATTTAATTGTTATTTGGGTTTCAGAGTTCTCTGGGGTAAATAAATCAGAGGGTAATATAAACTACAGATATACCTGAAGAAAAGGATAACCTGGCTTTTCAGTGCATTGGAAAGAATATTGTGTGTGAATTGATTGTATCTAAATTGGCCATTGGATAATTGCAACGAAGTTTAAAAAGCAAATCTATTTTCACTCATTTTGAAATATGTCAAATCATGTGTTTATGGATTACACTAAAGGAAAGTACTTTCCCCAGCACAACTGGTTTTCTAGTGAAGAAAAAAACAACTTTGTATTTAAATTGACCTTGAAATCAAGCCTTGAGTAAAATATTACCCCAGTGAGTAATTTTACTTACATTTCTCTCTTTAGTACAATGAAGAAATTTTGTAAAGGCTAAGTACTGGCATGACTGTTAGGGGGGAAATGCCTTAAAACTCCTCTTGTAAGTCCAGAGTGAACTGCTTGTTGCTTTCACTTATTCCACTTTTTAAAAGATTATTTTCTTGCGGATACTTAAAGAAGGATACTTGGGATAGAAGCCGACATTTCCTACATGCTTCAAGAAATAATCTGTTCTACTTAAAGTGTAATAAATTCAATAATTGCTTATTTGGCCTTGGCAGGAATTCCTTGAAAGTTTTCTGAAAACTGTCTATTGTCTTCCTCCTTTAGCAGGGAGGAAGGAAGGAATGAATGCATGCAAGAATAAATTAATAAAAAACAATTTATTAAGTGTTTACTATGTGTTAGATAGCATGCTAAGCTCTGGGAATAAAAACTTTAAAAACAAACAGCCTACCAAACACACTCCCTGCCCTCAAGGATTTTATATTGTAAAAGTGGGAAACAACAGGTATAGTGATGTTGTGAATGGGAGTTTTGTTCTGAGAACATGGTGGGAGAAGGTACAAGTGGTAGATGGTGTAATGGCATGAGTACAGATCAATTGGAATGTGGAGACTGGTGCATGGTCTGATGTCTAGGGCCACTTAGTAAAAATAATGGGCTAAATGGGGTAGTATGAACTCACTCAGTTTCCAATTAACTAGGTAAGGCTCTAGGGTAGGATCTGACACACAATGACTGTTTGAAGTGGAAGGTCATTCAACCTCTCAGTACCCTCAAGTAAGTGACAGAGAAAGTACTGATTTGCCTTGGGGGTAATGATAATAATAATAATAATAATGATAATAGTTACTATTATTTAATACTATTACCATTAGAATACTACTATTGCTAGCAACAATAATAATATTTATGTAGCACTTTAAGGTTTGCAAAGTGCTTTACAAATACCTTATTTGATCAGCATAAAAGCCTTGGGAGGTAGTTGATATTATTATTCCCATTTTATAGAAGAAGAAACTGAGGCAGAAAGAGGTTAAGTGACTTGCATAGAGCAACACAGCTTGTAAGTATCTGAGACCAGATTTGAACACAGGTCTTCCTGATTTCAAGCCTATTGCTCTAACTAATGTGATACCTAGCTGCCTCTAGTTCTTCAGAGGGAACTCCCTATGAAAGTGAAATCCAGTTTTTAAAACAAAAAAAATTCTTTGTCCACTTGGTATTTCCTATTACTGTCATGGATAAAAATCTGGATTAGTCAGTCAAGGATAGGCATCTAATTATCAGTGGGAGCAGATCTACAATCTTAACTTGCAGGCTGGCAATATGATATAAGGAAAACCAATAAACTTCTAGACCCACAAACTGTAGACTTAAATTTAAATCCTGATTCTAATAATTACAGAATGTGTAATGAACAAATTGATTAGCCTTTTTTAAAACAGTTTTAGCTTGATCCCATTCAAGGATAAAATGAAGAAATTCTATACTTACCCTGGGAGTTATGGCACTTATACCTAGGGGAGCAGTGCTATGATCATCATGGTTTTCAAAGAGTGGACAACATTCTATTTATCAGATCCAATTTTCTCTGTGACATTGCCATTTTATTAATCAATTCAATAAAAATTTATTAAGCAACCTCATATGTTCCAGCCACTGTGTTGAACATTGGGAATAAAAAGAGACAAAAATCAGTCCCTGACCAGAAGGAACTTACAATCTAATGGGGAAGACAACATGCTAACAAATATATAGAAAGCCAACTATATACAGAATAAATAGGAAATAATTATAAGAAGGAAACCACTGGAATTAAGAGGTATAAGGAAAGGTTTCCTGCAGAAGGTGGTATTTTAGTTGAGAAGCCAAGGTGGTTAGTAGTTAGGGGAGAAAGGGGAGACAGTCCAGGCATGTGGGATAGGTAGAGAAAATGACTGGAGGTGAGAGTGTCTTATTCAAGGAACAGTCAGGAGGCCAATATCCCTACACTGAAGACAATGTGTCAAAGAATAAGATGTAAGAAGACTGGGAAGGTAGGAGGAGGTTATGTTATTTGTATTTTGTATTTGCTCCTAGAGGTAATAGAAAGCCATTGGAGTTTATTGAATAGGAATGTGACAAAACCAGACCTACAGTTGAGAAAAATCACATTAGTAGCTGAATAGAGAATGAATCAGAGTGGGGAGAGACCTGAGGCAGGAAGATGCTCCAGTACACTGTTGCAATAAATAATCAAGGCCCACAGTGATGAGGGCCTGTACTAGAGTGGTTGCAGAAGAGAGTAGGGGGAGTATTTGTGAAATGTTGCAAAGGTAAAATAATCAGGCCTTGGCAACAGCTTGGATATGGGGAGGTGAGAAATAGTGAGGAGTCCAAGAAGACCCATTGCCCTCAACAATAACAGGGAAGGTGGGGACAGTTGAGTTAGGGGAAAGATAATGAGTTTTGTTTTAGACATATTAACTTTAAGATATCCACTGGATATTCAGTGTAAAATATCTTAAAGGAAACTGAAGATGTGAGATTGGAGGTCAGCAGAGAGACTGAGGAAGGATATGTAGATCGGAGAATTATCAGCATCTACTTTCTTAAAGAGTAGAGCCGGGATGGTGGAGTAAGACAGGAATCAGCCTGAACACTCTGAAATTCATCTCATTTAACTATAAAATAATGTCTCAAAATGAATTCTGGAGTGACAGAATCAACAAAAGGACAGGTAGAAACAATTTTCTAGCCCAAGACAAATTATGAGGTCACCAGGAAAGGTATATCTGACTGGGATAAATTTGGGGTACAGTCTAGGGCAAGCAACATGTAAGAATGCCAGCAGTGTTCTGCACCACAGTAAGCCAGAAACCAGGCCCCAATTCTCAAGACAGGCCAACAGGAAGACTCCACAGTGCCTGGCTCCAAGCATAGACTAGAATTGAGGTCCTGTGGCCCTGGTAAAACCCAGCAGCAAAACCTTGTGAACTGCACAAAAAGCTTGAGAGAGTACCATTCCATCACAGAAACAGAGACCAAATTTCACAGAAGGTTAAAAAGCACCAAAAATGCTGGAAAATAAGCAAAATCTGTGACCTGTCCTTAGAAGTTTACTATGGTGACAAGGAAAATGAAAACATAAACTCAGAAGAGGGCAACAATGTCAAAATGCTACATGCAAAGTATCAAAAAAATGGGAATTGATCTCAGGCCCAAAAAGACTGTATAAATTTAAGAGAGATTTTAAAAATCAAATAAAAAAGAGAAGAAAAGTTGAGAAAAGAAATGAGAGTGATGAAAGAGAATCATAACAGAGTCAATAGTCAAAAAATGGAAAAAGATGTATAAAAATTCACTGGAAGAAAATAACTCCTTACAAAGAAGAATTGGCTAAATGGAAATGAAGTTACAAAATCTCACTGAAAAATATAATCCCTTAAAAATTTGAATTGGGCAAGTAAAAACTTCATAACTCCATGAGATATAAAGAAACAATACAAGAAAATCAAAAGAATGAAAAAAATAAAAGAAAATGTGAAATATCGCATCAGAAAAAAAAAAAAACAACTGAACTAGAAAACATATCCAGGTGAGGTAAGAATTATTGGACTGCCTAAAAGCCCAAGATAAAACTGAAACGGCCTGGACATCATATTTCAAAATAGCCTGATATCCGAGAAGCAGAGGGTAAAATATAAATTGAAAGAATCCATTGACCACCTTCTGAAAGAGATTCCAAAATGAAAACTCTCAGAAATATTATAGCCAGATTCCAGAGTTCCCTGATCAAGGAGAAAATACTACAAGCAGCCAGAAAAAACATTTCAAATACTACGGAGCCCCAATAAGGATTACACAAGATTTTGCAGTTTCTACATTAAAGGATCAAAGGGTTTGGAATATGATATTCTGATAATATAATATAATATATAACATAATATGACATAATATAATATATAATGTAATATAATATAGTATTATATTATGTTATAACCTAAAATCCTAAGAATAGAGATGGTAAATAAATCTATAGGAGCTGATGAGATCACTAAGTAGTACAGAAGGAGAAGAGATGAGGGTCCAGGAGAGAACACTGAGATATCCTTAAAGAGGGTGGGATAAAGCAAAGGAGATAGAGAGGGAGTGGTCACATAGGTAAGAGGAAAATCTAGTCTAGAGACTGTGATGTTTGTAAATATAGCTAATTAAACACTAGTTTTCAACCCAGGGCATCTAAGTTCACATATAGTACTCTTTCTTTTGCCCAACACTACCTCCTCTTTGAACTTCCATATTAGTCACATTAACTTGGCATAACAAAGTATCATCTCTATATATTATCTTACTCTTGGGCATATGTATCAGCAAGCACCCTAACATACCCACAATGAGCTACTAGCACAGATTCTTTTGATTTGCTTTATAAAGGAAAGATAGTTTTAAAGGGGTTAGCAATACTACTTTAGTTACAGAGAAAGAAGTGAATATAGAAAATACAAGCAGAGAAATTAGCACAAAGACCAACAGATGGGGCTCCAGCTGTCTGAATATAGCAATATTGCTATATACTTTAAATATATAGGGAGTACAGACATATAGCAATATTGCTATATACTTTAAATATATAGGGAGTACAAACATCTAAGCAGTCAGGGGGCTTTGAACATACAGCTCCTGAGAGCCTCAACCAGGAAATCAAAAGATCCTTCTCATGAGTGAACCCCCAAAGCAAAATGCCAACCTCCCAGAATATATAACAAAGACTCAGCCCTTGATTGGTGCAGAGCCAGAAGGCCTGAAACCTACTTGACTCAGCACAGCTCTGAATTATCAGGGTTCAAAGGAGATTAATCCTTCAGATGTTTGCAATTTAGCCTGCCCCTAGGAAAATGAACTCCAACAAGAAGAAAAAAAAAATTAAAAATCCCACCTTGCTTGTGCTTACAGCATAGGACCAATAAAAGCAATAAACAATACATAATAAAACATTTACTATATCTGTGTAAGATATAGTGTCTGCATGTTCTTGCAGATCTAAGTAACCCCTAGAGAATGAAGAGACTACTCTAAACCTGGGAATTTTAGTGAAGAGGAAGTCAGGTTTCATTAATTCCTCATGAAAGTAGGCAAAGGAATACAGGAAATACAATATAATTCTTAAATGATGTTCAACTCATACTTCCAGTATGGTTAATTTTTGGATGAAGACTCAGAAACATTGTACCAGGGATTCAACTCCTCCTTATTTGATGTCTTGTCCTGGCAAGGACAACCTCTGAATGCTTTTTCCTATGGATATTTCATCTGTCATGGAACAGAGGGGTGGGCAAGTTAAGGCCAGACATGGAGAGAAACTATCTAGCCATTTACCTTCATGGTTTCTCTGTCCTTCATGTCTCTAACCTAAAGTTCCTTGGTTTCTAAGTCCTCTAAACCTTTATCTTAACTGTAACCTAGGTCTTGGTTTC
Organism: Gymnobelideus leadbeateri; assembly: GCA_011680675.1. Taxonomy (NCBI): domain Eukaryota; kingdom Metazoa; phylum Chordata; class Mammalia; order Diprotodontia; family Petauridae; genus Gymnobelideus; species Gymnobelideus leadbeateri. The sequence goes on from WOXC01001144.1 coordinate 22,120, forward strand.
TCTTTCTCTGTCTCTCTCTTCCTCTCTCTCCGTTTCCTTGACTGCTTGGATAGAAGAATGTTTTACCTTTAAAGGGTCTAGGCAGGGATGTGAGACCTGTGGCTTCCAGGTCACATGTGGTCCTTTAGGTCTTCAAGTGCAGCCTTTTGACTGAATCCAATCTTCACAGAAGAAATTCCTTTACTAAAAAGATTTGTTCTGTAAAATAACAGGCCACGCCTAAGGATCTAGAAGAACACATGTGTCCTTAAGGTCACAGGTTCCTCACCCCTGGTAGGGGACCAGAATCCTAGCAGCAATCCTAGATCAGCTGATGACAATATCTGCTCTGCATAAGAAGCTAAGGACAGACTGGATAAGACAAAATATTAAATTATACTTAATCAGAATATATTGAGGATGAGCTAGAATTCTGAAGCTAGAATCACATGAATTGTGTCAGTACTACTTGGTTGGAGTCAGAGTCACAAATTTAACCTCTTGAGAAGCTGAAGAACAGAAAGAGTTGTTCAGAAAATCTCATAGCACCAAAAAAAAAAAAGACAAAAAAAAACCTGTTTCTGGTTAATTTATGACAAGAAGAAGCTTGAGCTTAGTCTGAAAAATGTCAGGGCTAAATCCAAAGGGCTAAGGCTTTGACCAATCAAATTTGAGTCATTCAGTTGAATTTGATGACATAAAAGGCAACAAATTCTTATTAACTTGTATTGTATGTGGGGCCCTGTTCTAGTTTGATTTATATTTTCCTATACCAAAACAATTCATCCCCAAGCAGCCACCCTACTAGGGTGTTGAACCTTTCCATGATTAGGTAAGCTAAAGTTTCTAAAGCAGACATATTTTGTTGTCTGTGACTGTATTTGAACTAATTCTATAACTGTTGTCTTAATTCTCTTGTATAACCTTAGAGAACCATATCCTCCTCAATGTGACGAGACGTTGGAGTAGGGATTTGTGGATGGATAAGAAACATAAAAATAAATAGCTCTGACATCAAGGAATTCACATTCTCATCTTACAAAGAAATCATATTTATTCTTATAAAAACCCTTCCTATATCCCATTGTTGGAATACATATGGCATATTTATATTCTATTTTATACTATATTTTCTCTTTTTGCTCTATATGGCACAGTTGATAAAGCACTGGCCTTGGAATCTGGAAGACTCATCTTCCTGAGTTCAAATATGGCCTCAGACACTTTCTAACTGTGTGACCCTGTTTGCCTCAGTTTCTTACCTTAAAACTGAGAAGGAGAAGGAAATGTCAAATTCCTTGAGTATTTTTGCCAACAAAACCTCAGATGGGGTCAAAAGAGTCATATACAACTGAAAAAAATGACTGAACACATATACACACACACATATACAAACAAAAACATACACACTATCTGTTAAGAAAATATCACTTGTCAGACTGAAACAAGGGTAATTGTGTCCTAGAAAATATTCTGGTGGTTCTCAATGCATCACTTCTGCATCTCTCTCAACAAGCTCACCTTGCTTCTCACCCTCAGGCATGTATTCATAACTTTTCATTGTATATCTTTCCTTGATATTATACCCTTATATTAAAGTGCAACTAGTTTAATGACAGAAAGGGGAAAAAATGGGAGAAAAAACCAAGAAATCCCAGCAGTAGCAGAAGCAGCAGCAGTAGTGCTGGTAGTGGTGGTGGTGGTGCTTGTAATAATAGTGGTAGCAGAGTGATGATGATAATGATGTTGAATTTTAAAAATTGCCTGGGATTAAATGACACAGTCTATGTTTACATTCCAGAGCTGTATGCAGTCAGGCATTAGGGTCTCCAGAGTGTCCCATACACTTGAAATGAGCCCTGGGGACCTTTTAATGGAGACCACCATCCTGAAAGAATATCCCAGTAGCCCTTGTTCCGAACATATTCTCTTTGGCAGGCAAGAGAATAAACGAGACAGGATGTGAGAAGTGAAATGAAGTATGAAAGAAGAGAAACAGTTTATAAAAGTGGCAACGAGGTAGAAATGAGAAAGGAACTAAATGTCAGTTAGGCTTTCTCTAAATAAGACAGAAAGGCATAGGGTAAATGATTCAAGAGAAAAGGCCACAATGTAGTGGAATAGAAATAGCGCTGAAGATGGAGGTGAAAACTTGAGCTCAATTCTAGTTTGGACACTCTCTGCCTGCATGATCTTGGGAAAGTCACTAACCCTTAGCCTCAGTTTCTACATCCATAGTATGGAGAAGTTGTACTAGATGATTTGATACAACAGGTTTTTATTTAGCAAGTAGTATGTGGAGACATAAAGACAAAAAAAGTGCCTTCACTTGAGGAGATGACATTTACCCTCTAGTCTCTGGTTTAAAAATACTGTGATATGTTCTTAATGACATCTTTCATGACTCTATTGCTGTCTTATTTGATCTGCCTAAGTAAATTGAAATGCAATGTTTCATGATAAATGAACTAGATTGAGTTATAGATATGAAGTGAACTGAAAGTAAAATTATCAACCAATCAGTGCATCCTACAGAAGAGGAAAGTGAGGCTCAGAAAGGGAAGTGACTCACTCAGGGCCACTTAGAAGTTTTTCAGTCATGTCTGAACCTCCATGACCCCATTTGGGATTTTCTTGGCAAAATACTGGAAGGGCTTGACATTTCCTTTGCCAACTCATTTTACAGATGAGGAAGATGAGGCAAATGGGCTTAAATGAATTGCTTAGGGTCACACAGTTAATAAGTGTCCAAGGCCAGATTTGAATTCAAGTCTCCCTGATTCCGACCCGAGCACTCTATCTAACAAATCTAGCTATCAAACTAGCTAGCTGCCAATGAGAATATATGTTCAAATCCTGACTCTGCCACTCTATAGTCATGCACTTATGAGAGAATCCTTCCATCTTTATTTTCTGTAAAACGAACATAGCCAACACAGGGAAGTAGATAAGTTTCTGGTTTTGAATGGAAGGACCTAGGTCCAAATCCTAGTCATGGATGTCTGTTTGTATAACCTTGGACAGGTCACTTCACCTTCTAAAGTCTTCGTTTCCTCATCTTTAAAATGAGGTTGGGCTAAGTGATTTCTAAGTAAATCTTTTATCCAATGAACATTTTACTTACCTATGTGGGCTTGTGGTGAAGAATAAATGAGATCACATGTCTGGGAGTGCTTCCAAACTGTGAGACCCTAGATTAATTCAAGTTAATTCTAACAAAGATTTCTTAAGCAACTACTATGTACAAAATACTGTCTTGAGGATGACGCACAAGGACAAAAATGAACTAGTCTTAGATCTCAAGGAGATTACTAGGGGAATGGAAAGGACAAAGAACTAGGCTTTCAGAAATTGTGTCAGAAATTCCCTATAGAAATTCCGTAGGAAGTTTTTCCTAAGATGAACCTCTATGTGCTAATGCCCTGACTTTAGACCTCTAGAAGTTACAGATGGTTCTCAGGGTTAGTAAAGGCCTAGAAAACAAGAGGCTTTGACCTTAAATTCATTCAGGAAGATGATTCCTTTGGTTTCTCCTCCAGAGTGAGTGTGGGCTTAGACTACCATTGTCATATAACACCAATAACCACTGATGAATCCAGGTGACTGGGACACTATCCTGGGGCAGGCAAAGGATAGATGAAACCTGACCCTCCATAGATTTGTTCTGATAGAATAATAATTGTGCTTTTTTAGGGGGAAAGGCAGGGAAAAACACAGAGTCAACTGGAGAAAGGTTATTGACATGTCACTAATCCAGAACAATAAAATTTAGATGATGCTAATAGCACTTAGCACCATAGAAATAATTGAGCTTGGATGTAGTAATAAAGAATCGTAAACCAAAATATGATGCTACTAAACAGTGTGCTGTCATTACCCCCTTTACCATGGGCATATGCACAGGTGTTTAGGGCAAGGGTTGATCCCTGGGCACTTTGGGTTTAATATTAGAACAGAGTGTGATTATTCAACAGTTAAAGTGAGATTTGCTTAGCCACAGACAAAGGCTTTTCAAGAAGGAAAGGCATTGCAGACATCTTCAGTTGATTCAGTTGAAATCTCTCGAGTCGTATAATCTACTATCTTAGCATCTGAGAGTCCTTCAGCTCCTTGTGGATGCTTTATACTCAGATCAGGAGGAAATGGCATCAACAGTCTGAATTCTTCATCCCCTGAGCTAAGCAAGGCTCAAAGGATTTCTCAATACCTTTTAAGGAAAAACTAGCCCAACCTGCATGAAGGGATGGGTTGAAATATTAGTCCTATTACTCCAGATGACAAATTTTTCCTGCTTAGCCCTGATGTCTCCCACCCCTTCCCTATAGTGACCTCAGTAGCGTTGTAGTGTAACCGCTTGGGGCAGTGCTCTACCCACCACTGAATGTGTCTTTAAAAGTTTATTTGAAGGTGTATTTTGAGCTGCTTGACTTGAATTATTTTGTAAAACTTAAATCCAGGTGCCCAAAGTGCTAATCATATCTCTGGTGACACTTCCCTTGAGCTTAGTCAGTCATGCTCCATTTTCTCCCTTACCACACCCCTGGCTTCTTCTTTTATTTATTTTTTATCAGTTAGCAAAATAAAGGGAGAAAAGATGGGGAAATACTGAGTTAGTATGATAGGTGGAGAAGAAGAACTAGTCCTTTTTGGTTGGAGAAGCATTGGTAGGAGAGAACATGAGATGAGGCTAAAAATGTAGAATGATGACAAATTATGGAAGGATTTGAATGCCAAGAAAAGGAATTTTATATTTGGCTGTGTGTATGTGTGTGTGTGTGTGTGTGTGTGTGTGTGTGTGTTAATTATCTTTGCTGTGTCTTAGCAAATTTCAGCTGGGAATTGTAGTAGAGGACTTTATGTTTTCAGTGGCACTCTTAGTATATTTGCTCATTTTTGCTCTGGGGAAGTCCTTGAGATGGAGAACATATTAATTATTATCCCTTTTCTGCTATTCTCTGCCTTGTGAATAGTTTATGATGTTTGGCTTCTGTCTTGGTATCAATTGGCCTTTCCTACTTCAGAAATAGAAGTATTTCTAATCTAGAATTACAGAAACAGGCTCTGAAAGCTAGAATCCTGAGCCCCAGAACCTTGATCCATATATACATCACTACCCCCACTCATTTGTTACCACTCTGGCCTTCTGGAAACTGTAGACATTTTGGTATTTATTTACACATGTGTTTATTTCTCCAGTAGGATATATAGAAAGTTCCTTGAGGGAGGGAGATTTTCTTGCTTGTCTTGGTACCTCTAAAACATTTTAAGGTCTCTGTGCTCCTGTTTATTAAGCTAAATTGAACAGAATCAATGAAGACAAACTTTGCCAGACATCATATAGATTCAACCTGTTGCCCAGAGCCCCTCCAAAGCATCTGGACTCACAGGCACCACATCCAAACTTAAGAGCCAGAAAGAGGTCATTTTCTCCTTTGCTTCTACCTGGAGCTGCCACAGGACAATTTGCAAAGTAAAACTAAGGAAGTGTTCATGTCTAGATTTGTCTAGATTCCACAGATGTGAGTTCCCTTGCTCTTGTGCAAGCATGGAAGGTTACAAAGGTAAACTGGGAATCATAAAGCCTTTATTTTCCTTATGAACTTCCATGATAAGACAATTGCACTTGGGGTTTCCACTTAGGCAAGCCTTTTACATTCTGATGACTCCCTCTTTCCCATAGTGATGTGCACAGTCTCATGAAGACTTGAAGTACTTCTCCATGGTTAGGTCAGTAGTATCAAAGTAAAATAGAAATGAAGGCCAACATCCTAGTACATAAGAAGTCCTTTGGGGCTGATACTGACTTAGAAAAGCACATGCTGACAATATTTATGTTCTATTGTAATTTTTAAAAAAATTATTTTTTCTTTTATTACTTTGAGATATATTTTATCTTTGTTGGCTCAGTTACTCTTTGTTTTCATATTTATTATCTCTCTTTTCCACTTCTATTTTTATTTTTTTAAATGTTTTACTTAATATAATTTCTTATTTTTCCAATTACATGTAAATATAGTTTTCTATATTGATTTTTGTAAGATTTTGCATTCCAAATTTTTCTCCCACCTCTTTTCCTTCCCCTTCCTCAAGACAGAAAGCAATCTGATATATGTTATACATGTACAAGCATGTTAAGCTATTTCCATGTTGTAAAAGAGTCAGAACAAAAGGGAAAAACCACAAGAAAGAAAAAAAGAGAAAAAGTTAAGATAGTATGCTTCGATCTGCATTCAGACTCCATTGTTCTTTCTCTGAATATGATTAGATTTTTACACATGAGTCTTATGTAATTGTCTTATATCATTGTCTAGATGAGAAGAGCTAAGTCTATCATAGTTAATCATTGCACAATGCTGCTATAACTGTGTACAGTGGTCTCCTAAGGTTCTACTCACTTTACTCAGCACCAATACATGTAAGTCTTTCCTGGATTTTTGTAACCACCTGCTCATTCTTTCTTATAGGTTAATTGTATTCCATTACATTCATATACCACAACTTGTTCAGCCATTCTCCCAAATGATGGGCATTCCCCTCAATTTCCAATTCTTTGCCACCACCAAAAAAGCTGGTATAAATGTTTTTGTATGTGTGTCCCTTACCATTTTTTATGATCTCTTTGGGATGCAGACCTAGTAGTGGTATCATTAGATCAAAAGGTATGCATTGTTCTATAGAACTTTGGTCATAGTTCCAAATTGCTAGCCACAATGTTTGGATCAGTTCACAATTCCACCAACAGTGCAATCGCGTTCCATTTTTCCCCATCTTCTTCAACAATTATTACTTTCCTCTTCTGTCATATTAGTTGATCTGATAGATGTAAGGAGGTGCCTTAGAATCATCTTAATTTGCACTTCTCCAATCAATAGTAATTTAGAGCATTTTTTTATTACTATAGGAAGCTTTAATTTCTTCATCTGAAAACTGCTTATTCCTATCCTTTGACTACTTACCAATTGGGGATTGACTTATAGTCTTCCAAATTTGACTCAGTTCTCCATATATTTGAGAAATGAGGCCTTTATCAGAAACCCAGACTGTAGAAATTATTTCCTTGCTTTCTGCTTTCCTTCTAATCTTGGTTGTATCAATTTTGTTTATGCAAAACCTTTTAAATTAAATTTAATAAAATTATTCATTTTGTATTTCAGAATATTCTCTGTTTCTTGTTTGGTCATAAATTCTTCCCTTCTCCATAGATCTGACAGGTAAACTATTTGTTGCTCCTGTAATTTGCTTATGGTATCATCCTTTATATCTAAATCATGTACCCATTTTGAACTTATCTTGGTATAGGGTGTGGGGTGTTGGTCTATATCTAGTTGCTGCCATAATATTCTCTGGTTCTCCCAGCAGTTTTTGTCAAATAGTGATTTCTTATCCAAGAAGCTATAGCTCTTGGTTTTATGAAACAGTAGATTACTAAAATCATTTACTACTGTGTCCTTTGTACATAATCTATTCCACTGATCTACTACTTTATTTCTTAGCCAGGACAAAATAGTTTTGATGATTACTGTTTTATAATGTAGCTTTACATTTTTCCATTACTTCCTTTGACATTCTTGACCTTTTTTTCTTCTAGATGAATTTTGTTATTATTTTCTGTAATTCTCTAAAAATAATTTTGGTAGTTTCATTGGTATGGCACTGAATAAGCAAATTAATTTGGTAGAATTGTCATTTTTGCTCATCCTACTCATAAGCAATTTATACTTTTTCAATTGCTTTGATACAACTTTATTTGTGTGACAAAATGTTTTGTAATTGTTTTCATATATTTCTGGGTTTATCTTGGCAGTAGACTCCCAAATATTTTATGTTGTCTACAATTGCTGTCTACAATTATTTTAAGTTGAATTTCCCTTTCTATCTCTTGCTGCTGGGCTTTGTTTGTAATATATAGATTTTTTTTAATTTTCAGAAATAAATCTCAATTACATTTTAATTCAGTTTAGTTCATATTTTAGAGTTGAATGCTGCCCACAAAGCATGGGCCACATGTTTGACGTGTCTGGTTTGAACTCTATCTAAAAGGCAAATATCCTTTGGTAGATGCTGAATAAGCAATCCATACTCCAGTCAAACCTATACTGTCTGAATTATTCACTCTAATAGCTGAGGGTAACAAATTCCAGATCTCTTCCTTCAAAACCCCTCTCCCAATCCATATGTCTTTGTTCTCCAAGAAGGATACTATTCAGGAACTATGTGAATAACTGTTTTCTTTCCCCTAAGGAGGATGCTGTTTAGTAAATCTTCTCTCTCCAGAAGATAAAGTCTTCAAGTTTCTAAAGTTAGGAAATCTTAAACTTGAGATCACCCATGAGTCTATCTCAAATGCTACACCTAGCTATAAAATCTCTCTTCTCTGCCTAGAAGGTTAGATTCTGAAACCTTTCTGCACAAACTGATTAGGTTTTAAACTCTCCTTTACTCTACACATGATATTGGGGTTCAAGAAGATTATTCATTCATTTTGCTCTTGGACCTGCACATGAGTAGGCACTAGTCAATGATAAGTAACATAATTTATTTTTAAATAAATACTTTATATACTATATATTTCAATAGTATACATATATATGTATATATATATACATATATATGAAATCACTTATATAAACATTTATCAAACTCCAATTATGTGCCAGCACTATGCTAACTGCTGAGTATGTGAATAAAGAAGAAATACAGTCCTTGCCCTGAAGGAGGAAAGTTGTTGGTCCAGGAACCTTGTCAATGCCATGACTTCTGCCATCTCTTGGGTAAAGCAAGTCTACCTTGAGCCACTGCTCTCTGGCCATGTGTTTCTGCTGTAAGTTTCCAACAAATTGTCCCTGAATACGAGTTTCCAGTTCTAGCACTCCAGAAACAAGATATAAGCAAAAAAGGCAAAAAGAAAACTGGAGACAACTGAAGAAAACAGCCTGTCACTTTTATAGGACTTCACAAAGGGATATATCATTTGATGAGAAGATTTTTCCCTGTATCTTAAAACTAAACATCTTGGAGTCAACCCCAGGGGTTACCAACCAGGAGTTTCTATATTCTTTTAACAAGGAGCCATTAGGCATACTTACAGTCTTATTCCAGGAGTTCTTAGCATTTTTGTGTGCCATGGATCCTTTAGAAGGTCAGGTGAAGACTATGTACAGCTGAGAATAATGTTTTTTAAGTGCATAAATAAAATGCAAAAAACCCAAATGTTATGGAAATATAGTTTTCAAAAAAACCCTGTAAGTTCATAGATCCAAGGGTAAGAATGTCTTTTCTATTGGGAGGTCCTTTTCTGATTTATGAAAAAGACAATGAGCTACTGACTTATGAAATCAGGAGATTCCCATGATTAACCCTCTCATTATTTAGAAGCAGTCCCAATTCTCCCACACTGAGAAATCCTACCTGGATGATTTCTCCCTGTACCCCATGTAGGAGTAACCTATTTAATTTCTAATGTAGCAGAGGGTTTTGCTATTTTCCAGCAGCCCTTGCTGATGAGTTAGTTACCCACAATATGTCTTTGGGAGTTGAAATTCATTTGTGTATTTCTGAGGCAAATAGTGGAGATAGATGTCATTACTTGGAAAGTTGGTTCTGGTTGCTTCAAGGGATTTATCATTTAGAAAGTGGAACATAAAGCAAAACTTTCCTTTACATTTTCTATCACAAGAATGGCAGGAAATTGGTAAAAAACAGAAAGGAATTCAATCATGACAAATTTACTTTTATAGTGTGTTTATCATCAAAAATGCTTCATCATTGATTATCCCACCCTTGTAAGATGTCCCATACATACAGGAGGCAAGTTGCTCTTTGCTCCATACTTACTTTATTTTACTATTTAATTTAGTGTTTGCTCCAGAGGTAGATTTACCTTGATGTTATAGAGAGATGCTTTATCAGAAATGGTAAGGGACTTGTGAGTTATACAGTCTTTACTTCTTGTCCTGGGCTTGTGCAACGATTTTGTTGTGGTGGGGAAAATACTGTGACAGTCAAGGCTTACCAGAGGCATAAAAACATTTTTGTACTGTGGATCAGTTTCTCCTCCCTCTTAAACTCACATTTTCCTTGGCCACAGTGTTTAGCTATTTGAGTCAATGCGTCTAATCTTAGCTGGGCCAGTGTTGTGCCAGCACCTCCAGAAGGCCTTCCATTTTTTGACATTGGAATCTACTGACCCTGACGTGGTTGCTCTTCTTGTGCCTTTCATTATTTTTCCTGGCTCTGCTTTTCCAAGGAGGAAATAAAAAGAGACAGGATGAATACAGGAATATTTCAGTTATCCATATTTGCATTCTCTGAGAAGAGAAAAAAAGGCAAAATAGTTTATCATTATTCACAATAAGCATCATGACTTTCATCTTGGGAAATTATAGTGGAAGACAAGTTCCAGTTTTAGGATCTTACCTTTAAGGTCTAGGCAGTTTGACAATCTTTAGAATTTAGGACTTAGTCCAATCTACTTATGGAACTAAAAAGGGAAAAATAATTAGATTTTGGGTTAATCTTTCATTTAGAAGGAAAAACACAGAATCCTTATTTCTTTTTCTCTACTTTGAGTTAAGGGGAAAAAATAGCCCATTATACATTGGCAAGGTCTTGTAATGAAAAGAACTTCATATATTCAATGTTCTGCAATATAATCTTGTTCATATGATTTAACTGAATTCTTAGCATCCTAATCTATAAAATAGATCTGCTGATATTTACACTCTCTTCCTTGAAAAGTTATTGGGAGGACCATCTGAGATAATGTATGTGAAATCAATAGATTAATACATATTCATTAAGTAATTATTGTATTCTAGGAACTTTACTAAACATGGAGGATAATAAGTTTGAAAAGAAAATTTCTCTGGTGTCTAGAAGCATGCATTTCACTGTTCTATCTTATTGGTTTCTGCCATAGGAATTCACAAAAATCATCTCCTTAGATACACAGTGTCTTCAGCCCTCACTGAGGGTAAAATGCCTACACTAATAAATGCATGGATCCTTGGAATATTGAAGTATTATGTCATTACCCAAAAATCATTACATTGGTTACCATCAATCAGACAGAGAAATCAATAGATTATTTATATTAGTATTATTTGGACCCTGAAGCTATTAAGTTATTGAATATTTGTACCACAAACCTAACATTTCCCATATAACATGTAGCCAATGTCATATAAAAAGCCTTATAGTTAATTATAGGGATTACTTAAAAATTTATGACCAATTTCAGTCACAACAGAAACTTTCCTTCCAGTTGTGCCTCTTGCAAATGTTGCTGTTGGAGGTATTGGAAAATTGATAGGAACGATCACCTCTGCACTTTGGATAAGCTACTGTGATTGGGAGGAGTAGATCTCAGGCACTATAAACTGATGTTATTTTTTATGGTAATCACTGAGTGTCAAAACTGTGGATGATAAAATAAGTAACACATCTGAGTGTTAAACTAAAGAATACATAGAATATAAGAATTATAGATCTGGGAGATACCTCCATTCTAAGAGTACATGACTGACTTAAATTGCATTTAACCTGTTCAAATCTTCCTTTATGACATAATTTATTGGATTGTTGTCGTAGTCAATTTATTATATTTGGGGAGTTCAACTAGGGGAAAAGTTCTCTTATTGGAAGAGCTATGATTAATGTACCTAAGACATAAAGTTCACAGTAATGATAACTAGCATTTATAAAATACTTTAGAGTTTACAAAGTGGTTTTCAATTATTACTTAATTCTATCTTCATAAAAACCCTGGAGGCAGGTGCTATTATCATCTCCATTTTTCAGATGAGGAAACTGAGGCAGACAAAATTTAAGGAACTTCCCCAGGGTCACACATCTAGAAAGCCAACTATTTATCTCTGTCCACTGGGAAGAAAAGGAGACCTCACATTAATCACAGCACTAACCTATATATGTCATAGCAATGTGACCTGTTAATTGTATCTTCTGAAAGCTAGAGGAAATTCTTAGGCTTGGTTTGTCTACGTAAATATTATTTTCTGATATGTGAACAAAACTGTACTAATTAATTATAATATAGTAATAAACAGCATGTACAAATTTAGAATTTGAAAAGCACTTTTACACATATAATTTCATTTAAGCCTCACACCAACCCCATAAAGTACATCCTACAGATATTATTCCTCCTAATGTATGAAGTAACTGAGAAACTTAAAGGTTAATTAATTTGTCTGTATTTATAAAGCTAGTAAATGTCAGAGGTGGGATTTGAAGCATAAGTCCAAATTCAAGACTCTATTCATTACACCCAGTAGACAAAGAAGAGTCATTCATGAAAATTTCATTTCATTTTCTTCATTTAAATAATCTCGATGCCAAATGAAATGCAAATTGAAATAGCAGTTACTTCTTAAATAGATATTTCCAAAGTGTAAATGATCAGAAGCTTTAGTGACCTGAAATGAATAAATCTGTCTCTATATCACACAAATAAAGTAGAGTTCTGGAATTATTCATAATCAATTCAGATCACCCAAACCAAAGTTCTACTGTGCAGTGTTGTTTGTAAACAAAAACTATGTATTTGCCAGAAAATTGGTAAGTGTATAATATGATGATATATTTTTAATCAATATGTTTTAATGGAAAGAGCTATGTTGAGATCAAGAAAAACTTTATCAAATCCTGCCTCCATCAGTTAACAATTGAGCTATAGAAAAGTTTCTTATCTCTCTTTCTGTTTTCTCATCTGAAAAAAAAGTGGAGATAATAATATCTGTAATATCTATTTCACGGGACTATCGTGAAACTCAAATGTATATACTCTGCCAATCTTAAAACAATTACATAATTGTCTATTCTTATAATTATATTTTTAATGCTACATGCTTTTGGTTTGTGGGGAAATGTTGATACTTCATAAATCCTGACTTCTACTTTTTTTTTTTTCCAACTTGGAGGAAAAGAGAAAAGTAGAATTTGGAGCTGTAATTTCTTTGGTATGGGAAACCCTCCATGTGGAAACTCCCTTCACTAAAATATAGAAATAACTCAACTATAGCTTAGTTTTTAAAAATTGACTTGCGGAACAGAACCCCATGTGTCTGCACTAGGACTTGAATCCAGATCTTCCTGACTCCAAAGATTGCTCTGTCTAATCTGCTGGTTTGCCTTATTTCTAATTCTAATACAATTCAGAAAGAGTTAGTGAGTGATTAACATATTCAAGGTACAGGGGTAGATGGTAAGAATGTAAAGATGAAGCTCCTGTTCTCAAGGATCTCATAATCTAATGAGTTATTCAGTATCTTTAATGAAACTTTGAAAATATTTTCCACATTATATGTGGTGAATTTTTATAGCTGACTTTCACTTTCAGTCTTATTACACACAATGAGATTAGATGTAATTTTATTTTTCTTAGTTTGAAACATCAATTGTAGAACAGAATTTTGAAATGTTTACAAAAAAACCTAAATTAATAACATCTTAGAAATTTGCACAATAACCAGGACCAAAATTATATATGTACGTATTTTTAACACTGGAGTTAAACAAACAAACAAAACACACACACACACACACAAAAGGACTGAATAATAATTTGACTAGATTGAAATATAAATGCATTGCATCCCTACAAGTCCAAAATTTAGTTCAATCTTACTGGAATATAAAAATATTACTATTGTATTTTAATTAAGAAAAGTAAATTGAATTTTATTTTTTTAAAAAATCCATCACATCATCATGTAGTATATAAAAAGAGGTATTTGATAATGTCCTTCATTTTCCAAAATAGTAAAATAATTTGCAAAGATAGAAGACTGCATATGGACACTCAATTTAAAAGAGTATATGTTTTTTTATATAAAATGTATTTCACAAAATCAAGGCATTTCCTTAGAAACCCACAAAATAGATGATTTTAATCAATCATTTTATTAAAATAAATTGCCAATTGAAATTAAAACAACCAACAATCGCTTAATGTTGTATTATTTGTTTGGATATGACAAAAATGGTATATATACATGGCTCCAAAAGTGCTTTTAAAATGATATCTTATGTCTTCAGAATTTTTCTATTCTCGAGCTGAATCTCAAACATTAAGAAGGCTTATATGGCCTTTGAAAATACTGAGAGTATTAAAGGTTTCCAGAATTTCAGTTTTACTAACTTACTCTTAAAAAGAAAAAAAAAAGCTATGCTTTATGAAATGTAGATGGTTGTGCTAATGAAGATCTCTCTGAAACTGACTCACACGCATATGGATGCCATTTGTAACTAGTGGTGAGAACGCACAGGTCAGCCTGCACTTTGGTGTCTGTCTATCCATCTGTTTTCACATTAGTTGCAAATTATAGAATCCTCCAGACCCAAATGATCATAAATCAGGACTATGAGCATGTACACTTTTCCCATCTGTCATAAAACAATGAATTAAATTCATGCCTGTCAAAATATGCTGCTGCGAATTCGCCTTCTTCTGCAGTTGAAGGAATACAAAGCTTCATCTCATCGCTGTAATTTATGGTCTCCTTGGGAGACTTGGGTGATTAGGGCTTGGCCCACCAACACAGAGAAAAACAGTAGGAACTCCAATAACTCCAAATGGAAATCTTGGGTCAAATTTATCAAACAAATCAGAGAGAAATCTATTTCTGTTTGGAAAAGGAGGAGATATATTGCATGTTTAGTATACGAGGACGGCTTTGGAACATTTGCCTATTCGGTATTTGTGAGTTTTGGAATTTCTAGCTTAAATAGTATCACCAAAGGACATGTGATGTATTAGACATGAGCACATTTTTAGCCAAATAAAATATACAACCGCAAGCAAAGAGGTTTTTCAATGTTAACAACAACATATCTGTGCAAATGATGTAACTGAAAATTTTCTAGGTAGAACTTTAAAAAAAAAGCATAGCTTTCGTTCTGGAAAAATACACTAGAAGAAAATGAAATATGTTCAATATAGGCGACTAAGAAAAATACACACCCAGACTGATAAGGTGTATAGACTTTAACCATTCCATGTCAATGGATTTATATCAGTCCCATGGCACAAATAAGATTTTTGAAAACTTTTCTTCCCTCAAGCTGCATAAGGTTCAAATATGGTTCTGTATCTGAAACCAAAGAGACAGATCCAGTGCAGAAACATTCATGCCCTCCATGTGAAGAATGTTGGTCACAGTCCTATGTGATGAAAAATAAACAGAGATAATTGGGGAAGATTGCAAACAAAGACACATGTGCTACAAATCCACTGGGGGATTTTGGCACTTGTCCCTCCTCAGCAAGCCACAGTATGTTTGAACTGGTGTTTATCATGAGGTCTAGCAGGCATTTATTCAATCAGAAAGTCGTATTTCTCCCAACACCCCCTGCTGTATTAGAAATTTCAGGCAGAGTTACAGCGAGCCAAATGAGAAGATGATGTGGTATAATGCTGTCTGTCATAGATCTGGCTAATACCAAAAAGAGAATTATTGCATCAGTAGAAAGGAAAAAAATGCTGGGTGTTCAATATCACTTCTGAGCACACAGTACCACTGCCTAAGTGCATCAGGCAGGTAGGCTGTAAGATATTGTACCTGCCAGAAGAAATTAATCCTCTATTCCTAGTACTGATTCAGAGGCCTGCTCTGCTTCATGTGGCTGGAGGCAATAGGAACCTGCATGTCAGAAAGTGAGCTCTCTAGATTCATCACTCAGCAGGACTTTGTGGTGGAAATGCCTTTCATTTCATTGACTACCTCTTTGCAGATCAACAACATAAAGACAATTCCTTTCTATACCTGGAAACCATGACAAGAGGCCAGATCTCTAGCCCAGCAAAATCTCACTCCCAAACTGAATAGAGAAATCAAGGTTGTTTTCCATTATGACATATCATAGAAGTAATTTTTATAACCACTATTTTATTACTTTGTACCCAATAAAATAAGTCACTATTTGCTTTATTGCAGCCCTATATTTTATTTTACTAGGAAACCTAGAGTAGCCCCCATTACCTGCAAAAACTGACCACCAAATAACTACAGTCGCTTATTTTGCTTCAGAGAGAATTTATTAAATAAGACCATATGTTTAAAAGAGGCAAGAATGTGCCATTGAGATTCTACTAGACTTCTATTTATGTCCCAAACAGAAAGGTTATAGAAGCCACTTGCAACTGATTAAATCTCCATTCTGCCATCTGAACCTATGGCAGCTGGACCGGTCAAAACCAACTGGTACAATTAAGAAAATCATTAAAATTGCTAGGAATAAAGGTTGCATATGGAAATTATTTCAGGACAGTTATTGCTTAAAAAGAGACATCATTAAGCTCTCTTTTCAATAGAGTTAACTGATCTATATACTTCTGTCCTAACATACTTGAATGTACCCCCAGACCCAGACAAGCACACCTGCCCAAAATTAACTTTTTGCTTTCCCAAACAAATATTTTAAGAGGTTTCAAATATTTAAAATAAAATCGCAAAATGTCTGCATGCATTTTGTATCGTCTAATGCTTATGGTATTCATGTTAACTGGGTTCTTTTCTTTTCATATTTTCCTTTATGTAAATATTTCAAAATTATTTGAATGGATTTTTCTTCTTCCTTTACATTTTCTATTTCAAACTTATAGAAAATCATCTTTATTCCTCCACCAGAAAACCATGTTTAAATTAACATTTGAACTACAGTATTTTTGTTTTATAATGATACTCAACTTGATTACATTATGATATATCACAAAATAAGTAAATTATTCAGCTATATTAAAAGAGTTATTAAATGCTTACTAAGTGGAATATGCTATGTTAGACATTATACTAGATGAATATTTTAGGGGAAAAGAAGATGAGATTGGGAGAAATAATATTAATTTCATTCATTACAGTATATTAGAGATTTGAATTGCTTCTATTAAATATATAAATGCATATTTACCTAACATACATATTTGTATTATGCATACAAACATTAAACTCCTAAAGATTGCTCATTCCTGAATTGGCAAAGTTCACATGAAACAACAACACAGATTCACAAATGACATTAATAGCTTGTCAAATTTTAGATTTGTAACAAAAATTCATTTAGAAGGTCTTGACCTAAAAGAACACATAAGAACAGGGAACCACAAGCAGGAAAACTCTTGCATAGGTTTTTCCAAAGAGAAACCACAATAGTGCTTAAGGATTCAATTCAGACAACTGAGGCTATTTCAAAATGTCTGTAATGATAGATTTACAAGGCACCTGGTCTTTATGGAACATTATTGCAAATCATTTATTTTCCCTTTTTTTCCCTCTGTAATAGCTTAGACAGTAAGTTCAGCCAATCAAATTACAACAAGGTAGAAAAGACTATCTGTTGCATCACAGAACAGGAAAGCCTCAAGTAAAGCTTTATAAATCCAGGCTGACAGAAAGATGTTGGAAGTAAGTGCATAGACATCCCTTGCGACTATGAATTTGGGCAACCACCAAAGACCCTATGTTCTAAGAGGGCCCAAAGGTGACTTGGCCAGTTCATATATATGAAATATTTTCATAATGCCTTCTCACAATCACAACAACAAAGCCTTTCACTTCTTCTTACAGTACTACCCTTTTCCCCAGTCCTAGGATATATGTTACATTGTGGTAATTTTGTGTTGTTTGCTTTAACCCTTTCAGACTGTTCATCAACATTTTCACAATGACTTTATATGGCTACAAATTATGGAATATCTAAAGAATTTCAAGGGACAACAGACAGACACATGGTGGGCATAAAGTGTATATCACCAGTGAAGAAATGCCCAACAAAAGTCTTATAATCATGGAAATGTATAACAAAAGAAATGGATTGTTCAAATACAAAGACTTAGAAAACAGTGACCCAGGTTTTCAGTGTCATGCAATGGTGAGATCTCTAACTCCAGAGTCAGGGTACTTTAATTCAAACTTTACCTGTGATAGTTAATACTTGTATGACCTTAGGTAAGTCATTTACTAGGCCTCAGTGTCTTCAAATAAAAGAAAAAGGAATTTGCACATTGAAACTCAAGAAAACTGTCCACCTCCATGTGAAGAAAAGAACAAGTGGAAACAGAAAGAACACACTGATCACCTCTTGAAAATAAGCCCCAAATAAAAATTCCCAAGAATACCATAGACAAAATATAAAATTTTAATTCAAAGGAAAAATACTGGAAGTAGCCAGAAAGAATTCAATCACTGAGTAATCACAGATAGGATGTTATAAGCTTTAGCTGCCATCAGTCAGTCAACAGGTAATAAAATTTTATTAAGCCCCTACTATGAGCCAGGACCTATACTAATCACCAGGAAATACAAAGAAAGGCAAAAGTCAATTCTTCCTCTTAAGGATTTGTGGCAGGTGAAAGATGAAACTTTCACCTGCCACAGAATTCAAGGAAGGCATATGGCAGAGATGAGGAAGGATAGAATTGCAGGCATGGGGGACAGCACCACTATAAAAGAGTGAAGAGCTTATAATATGAAATGCCATAAGACAAAGTACATAGACTTACAACTATGACTAACTTACTTAGCAAAACTGAGCACCATTTCTCGGGGGAAGGGGTGATGAGTATTAGTGAAATAGAGAACTTCTAAGCATTCCTGAAGAAAGACAAAAGGTGAGTTGAAACTTTGAAATACAAACACAGAAGTCAAGAGAAACATAATAATGCAAATACTGGGAGAAAAATTAGAAGGAGCTATCTAGGGAGGATGAAGCATTTACATTCTAACTAGAGAAGGCAGTGTAGATGACACGTGTCTCCTTAGAACCATAATGGCATCAAGCATCATAGAGGGAATTAAATATGACAGAGAGACTAGGGTAAGTTTTGGTATGCTTTGATGAACTTAAGAGAGAAAAGGGAGGCAGGGAGAGATATTATAAGAAAGAGTGATTAAAGAGCAGAAAAGTTTATGATCTCACTTAAGGGGGTAGTTAGGTAAAAGTCTATACAAATGACGAAGAGGGAGGTAGAGTGGGTATCATTTCCTCAACATTTTATTTGTGTAACTGGGTCAACAAGAGAAGAAAATACATATATACAGAGTTTGGTGTAGAAATACATTCATTTCATCATAAAATCATGAGATAACAGGGCATGGTGAATGAGAAAAAGTACAGATTCAAAGAGAGAATAGTTAAAAGAATAAATGCAAAGATACTCACTTCCAGAGTAAAGATTCACTATTTGACACCCACCCCCCCTCCCACAAAAAATGAATTATAGAAAAAGTAGTCTGGAGGAAATTAGGTTTAGACCAATATTCACATGCTATACCAAAATAAATTCCAAAAGTATATATATCATAAAGGTCACATCCTAAAAATATTAAAGAAGCATGAGGAAACTAGCTTTCAGTTGTATAAAAGGGTAATCATTAGATCATATCCCAATGAGGGTTAGAGATGATCATAAAAGATAAAGTGGACTTTTTGATTATATGCATAAAAACATTTTACACATGCATACAAATCCATTCAGGAAAGATTTGAAGGAAAATAGTTAATTAGAAAAAAATTGCATTAGGGGTGGCTAGGTGGTGCAGTGAATAGAGCACCAGCCCTGGAGTCAGAGGACCTTAGTTCAAATTTGACCTCAGACACTTAACACTTACTAGCCATGTGATCTTAGGAAATTGCCAATTGCCCTGCCTTCCCCCCTCAAAAAAAAGCTGAAAAATATTTGCATTAAATTTCTTTATAATGGTCTGATTTTCAATATATAACAGTATGCAGATAAGCCATTCTCTAATTGACAAATGGCCAAAAAATTTGAACAAGTAGGTCTTAAGGAAAGAAAGTTAAGTTATAATTAAACATGTGGGGAAAATATATCAAATCACTTAGAGTAATGCATGTTAAAACAAGTATGCAGCTCTATCTTATATCCATCAGATTGGGAAAGATGACCAAAAAAGGGAAAATAACAAATTTTGGAGGGGAAATTCCTATAGGAAAAAAGACACAATGATGTACAACTCTTAGAGATGTGTATTGCTTCAATCATTCTCAAATTGTGCCTCAAAGGTTACTAAAATCTAGTGATACCACTACTGGATCAGCACCCCAAAGAGATCAAAGAAAAAGTTGTGATATCAAAGAACTAGAAACTTGGAATTGCCCATCAGTTGGGGAATTGGGGAAAATATGACATATAACTGTAAATGGAATGCACCTGTGCTATGAGAAATGGTGAAAAGAAAGTTTTCAGTGAAATCTGTGAAGATTTATATGAATTAATACAGTATGAAGTAAACAGTACCAGGAAAAAAAAACTTATATTGCAACAGCTACATTGTAAAAGCAAACAACTTTGAAAAATTTAAGAACTCTAATCAACACGCTGACCAATCATGATTTAGGAAAACTGAGGATGAAAATGTCACTCACAGCTTGATAGAGAGATGATGGTGATAGATCAAATATAGAGAACAAGACATATATTTTTTGGATGTGATTAAAGTGAAAATTTGTTTTACTTGAATACACACACATATATGTATATATATATATATATATATATATACACACACACACACACACACATATATATATATATATATATATATATATGTGTATATATGTAAGTATATATTTCTTGAAAGGATTTCATTTTTGTTTTCCAGAAGGGGCATGGGAGGGAGAGAAAAATAATTTGTTTCATTAAAAATAAAAATACTAGTATATAAGACATAGGAGTAAGAAATTAATTTCTAGGGGCCCAGTCATCAGTTTTTTTTTCACTTCCTTTAGGCATACTCTGCTGCTGAGTTTATATGCATATGATTAAATATTTATTTTTCACTTGTTAGTACTGTGCAATGTGTGGTGAGGATTACAATAATTTTAAAGATACAAGTAATGCCTCTATAGAATGTATAACTTGAAAAGGTGTGTGTATATATGTGTGTGTGTGTGTGTGTGTGTGTGTGTGTGTGTGTGTGTGAGGTCATGAAGTTTGAAATCAAACAAAAATTGCACTACAGGGTATGATACTGTATGTGTGTTAAGAAAGAACCAAAGAAGTATAATCGGGTTTCAGATTGCTTATATGGTCAGGAAGATTAAGGGAAATTTTTACGAAGGCGGAGCTATTGGAGCTGGATATATTTTCTATAGGTAAAGATGTAGGAGGAAGGTAATTTCTTTTTTTTTTTTTTTTTAAGCAATTGGGGTTAAGTAACTTGCTCAAGGTTACACGGCTAGTCATTATTTATGCGTGGGTGCTCATTTTCTGAGGCCGGATCTGATCTCGGGTCATCCAAACTCCGAGGCCGGCGCTCTTACTCACTGCGCCACCTAGCCGCCCCTTTAGGGCAATTGGGGTTAAGTAACTTGCCCAAGGTCACACGGCTAGGTTTTTGTTTGTGTGGATTAAGTGTCTGAGGCCGGCTCTGAACTCAGGGCCTTCTGATTCCAGGGCCGGCGCTCTATTCACTGCGCCACCTAGCCGCCCCGAGGAAGGTAATTTCAAAGACAAAAATTACATGGGCAGCAACATAGAGGCAAAAGTGCAGGATATTGCAGGGAGTGTAATAGTAATGAAATTTGAAGATCTTCTATGTCACTTGTATTTGTAATCAAACAAGTAGTTAGCACCTTGTTTCAAGTTCATGATTGTGTCAAGTATTAAGACCCATAACTTGTGAATCCCACAGTGGGAAGGACTTGCTGATGTAACAGGAATGGGCTGGAACAGGGAGGAGCTAATACCTTATATAAAGAAAAGCCCAAGCTTGAGAGCTAGAACTTCTGGGAGCAAGCAGCATGGAGGCTGAGAAACTAAGAACTGAAAAAAGAACTAAGAACTGAAATGAGAAATGAGAAGAACTGGGAAGAAGATTTGAGAAGAACTGAGAAATGAGAAGACAGGAGATTTTGGGAATAGGACTTGTGGTGGCAGAACTTCTTCTGAGAGCTGCTGAGAACTTCTGAGGGCCAGCCAGAACCATTGAGAATTTCTGAGGCAGCCAGAACTGCCAGGAATGAGAACTGAGAAATGAGAAGAAAGGAGAACTGGGAGGAAGCATGACTGTGGTGCTGGTACTTTATCTGTCTGTTTTGATGTTACTTTTTCTCACACCTTATTGTTGGGTCTATGTTGATTTCTAAGGCAGAAAATGAATTGATGAGGATGCTGGCAATGTATATGAATGTTATAATGGCTTTGTTAAGCTTTGTCTTCCCAGGAGCAGAAACTATGAAGGAGTTGAGGTGCACCAGAAACTGTGAGCTTCAATATGGAAAAGGAACTGCACAAGAAGCTAGACAAAGAACTGAGAGCTATCTGCCTTTGAACCCAGGTGGTAGATGGATAGATTCATGCAGGAGCTGGGGCCATGGTAGCTGAGAGCCTGCCTTGAGTCAAGATGAAAAGACCTCTCCTTGGGCTTTTAATGCAAAGTGAGAACATCATGACTTACTGTGGGCTAGGGGTCGAGAACTTTTACCTTTACATTTAGATGACTGAGTTAAGAACTTACTAATTAAGGATGTTTGGAAATTAATCTCCAATTAAAAAGAAAAAAAATACTTTTTGATTGAAGATATTAAGACAATGTGACCTAGGGACAGAGAACTTTTGACATTTGTACTTTGTGACTGAATTAATGGACTTACTACTCGGTTGAGTTCTTAGTAAATGAATGTTATCTTTTCCTTAAAACTATGTGATCACTTTGGTGAAAACTATGTGGCCGGGGTGGAGCCAAGATGGCAGAGTAGAAACGGTTCATCGAAGCCACTCTGCCCCCAGATTTCCTCCAAACTATGTAAAAGGGGACTCTGAACAACTTCTGGAGCCCCAGCACCCACAGAACGACACAGAGAAGCTAACCTCCTGCTGAGGAGAGACCAGCAGCCCTGCAGGAAGGACCAGCACAGTGGTCTGGGAGCCAGCAGCAAGCAGTGTGCAGAGTGCAGGGAGCCGAGCCAAGCCAAGCCCAGGTCCACATGAGTCGAGGTTTTAGCCCCAGGGTGGCAGGGCCAGCAGCTGGCTGGAGAGACCCCAGAACACCAGCAGCTGTGGTGATTACAGAATTATCAACATAGACATGCCAAGGACAAAGTGAGAGGTTAGTGCCCTATGGACTTTGGGACCAGTATTTGGGGAATGCATCGGCTTCCTCCCGTGGGGGCTAGAAGCCACTAAGGAGACACGCCATTTTGTAGTTTTCAGAGGCAGGTCCAGATCCTGGCCAGCGAACTATAGGGAGATCCAGTGATCAGTCTTGGGGGGGTAATCACTCTTGCTTTAACCTCCCTGGATCTGGATTGTGATCTGGGGTGGACGTCTTGGGTGGGCTTCCAGCTTCCAGAAACGGAAGTTGCCCCCCACACGTTTGGGATGAAAATTCCTGTCTGGCAGCAGAGCCATAGTGTGGCAACAAACCCAAAAGTCAAGTAATTAAGTGGCAACATGCCAAGGCAAAGGAAACAAATTAAAAAGAAAAATGAAACCCTAGACTCCTATTTTGGGGGAATAGAGTAGGAAAAGGACTGTGAGGTCAGAAGTCCTGCTCCAAAAGCCCCAGGGCAAAACATGAGCGGGTTGCAGGCCACAGAGGACCTTAAGAAGGACTTTAAAAATCAAATAAGTGGAGGAAAAATTGGAAAGAGAAATGAGAAGGATGCAGGAAAAGTATGAAACGAGGGTCAACAGCCTGACTGAAGAAAACAACACCTTAAAAAATAGACTAATTCAAATGGCAAAGGAGGCCCAAAAGGGCAATGAGGAGAAGAATGCCTTAAAAAGCCAAATTTGCCAGATGGACAAAGAATCTCAAAAGCTCACTGAGGAGATTCTTTCCTTCAGAGTTAGACTGGAGCAA
The DNA here is from genome assembly GCA_011680675.1 of Gymnobelideus leadbeateri. Classification (NCBI taxonomy): domain Eukaryota; kingdom Metazoa; phylum Chordata; class Mammalia; order Diprotodontia; family Petauridae; genus Gymnobelideus; species Gymnobelideus leadbeateri. Next base: position 45,939 of record WOXC01001144.1, read on the forward strand.
ATGGAAGCTAATGACTTTATGAGAAATCAAGATGCTGTTAAGCAGATCCAAACAAATGAAAGATTAGAAGGCAAAGTGAAATATCTCATGGGAAAAACCAGTGACCTGGAAAATAGATCCAGGAGAGACAATTTAAAAATTATTGGACTACCCGAAAATCATGATCAGAGAAAGAACCTAGAAATCACCCTTTAAGAAATTCTCAAGGAAAATTGCCCTGATGTTTTAGATCCAGAGGGCAAAATAGAGGTTGAAAGAATCCACCTTTCACCTTCTGAAAAAGATCCCAAAAAGAAAACTCCCAGGAATATTATAGCCAGGTTCCAGAATCCCCAGATCAAGGAGAAAATACTACAAGCAGCCAGGAAGAAACAATTTGAATAGTGTGGAAACACATTCAGAATAGCCCAGGACCTGACAGCTTCTACACTGAGGGATTGAAGGACATGGAATATGATATTCCAGAGGGCAAAAGAGCAGGGAATGAACCCAAGGGTCACCTACCCAGCAAAACTGAGTATTTTGTTTCAGGGGAAAATATGGTCATTTGATGGAATAGAGAACTTTCAAGCATTCTTGAGAAAAAAACCACAATTAAATAGAAAATTTGACAACCAGACACAAGAAGCAAGAGATGCCTGAGAAGGTAATCAGGGAAAAGAAATCAAAAGGAAATTATCAAAGTTGAACTATTTACATTCCTGTATAGAAAAACAATAACTGTGACTGATGAAATCTTTCTCACTATCAAAATAATTGAAGAAGGGTGTATGGTCATGTGAATACATATGTGAATGTGGGTGTATATGGTTACAGTTATATATGGATATAGGGCATAGGTTGAATTTGTTGGGAAGGGAGGATACTCAAGGGGTGAAATTATGAGGTGAGAGAGGAAAGGAGCAAGAGGAGATGGGGAGAGACTGGGTAGGGTAAACTATCTCATGTAGAAGAAGAAAGGGGAAGTGGTTGCAAGGGAGGGGGAGAATAGGAAGGCAAAAAGGCAAAACCACATTCTCATTGAATTTGGTTCAGGGAGAGAATGACATACATACTAAATGGGATATCTCAACCTACAGCAGAATAGGGGGAAGGGGGAGGAGAGGAAGGATGATGGATGGGAGGACATCCTTGGGGGGAGGGGAGATTGGAAATACCCACTATAGAAGAGGGACAGGATCATGTAGGGAATGGATCAGGTGGGGGGGGTGTGAGGAGTGGGAGGGAATTATAAGCAGCCTTGTACAATATATCTACTATGATAATGTTGTGCATAACTAGACATGTACAACTCATACTGAATTATTTATCTCCCCAGAGGGAATGGGTGACAAGGGCGGAAGGGAATGGATCTGAACTTCAAGGTCTTAAGATTAAATGTTTCAAGTATATATAAATACTATTAATACTCTTTTGCTTGTAATTGGGAAATAAGATGTGCAGGCATTGGGACACAAAGATCCACCCTCCTCTAATGGGAAAGTCGAAGGGAATATGGGAGAAGGTATGGGAGAGAGCAGATTGGAGGTAGCGATATCTTTTGGGACTACTATTCTGGGAGGGTGTGTAGGGGAAAAACAGGGGGATAAAATGATTGTAACTCAAAATCTGGTGGAAATGAATGATGTAAAACAGAAGTTAGTAAAGCATTTGTTTAAAATAAATAAATAAATAAAAGGAAAAAAAAGAAAACTATGTGGCCACTTTAGTGATAAGTTGCTAAGTTATAATATTGGGAATTCTGTACTTTGATTTCTGTGGATATTTTGTAATCAGAACCTTGAAGCTATTCACAGCATGAGTCCTCTGGAAAGCTGCTAGTGCTTGGCTTTACAGGGGGGATAAAAATAGTCTACCCCGTTTGTCTGACTGTGACTAGAGAAGAATAAGAGAACACAAGACTGGTAAAATATCAGGCAGATGAATCTGGGCTTTAGTTCATTGGCAATAGTGATCCCTTAAAGAATTGTGTGTCAATTTTAAGATTAGTCTGCAGTACATAGCATATGATGGGAGATCAATTTAAAGGCTATTGTATTAGGTTAAAGAATGGAAAATAAATACATGAAATAAATTTGTACCAGTGGAAGAAGAAAGAGTGGAATGAATGAGAGAGACATTGTTAGCAGTCTCAAAGCAGAGATTTTCCTTTGAACAGAAGTAAAGTCAATTGTTTAATCCTATAATATCAATGTTTCCTGCTTTTTTTTTGAAGGGGGGAAGGCAGGGTAATTGGGATTAAGTGACTTGCCCAAGGTCACATGGCTAGTAAGTGTTAAGTTGTAATAGAAATAATAATAATTCGATGTACAACATTCTATAAAGTGACAATTCAGCTCATAAGCAAAAAAATTCTTAAAAATAACATCTTGACCTAGTCATCTCATTTCGCTGATTGATTCAGACTAAGTCTATGTCTATTTGCATCCACAAACCAATCTTCCACAATCAGTTAAACAATATTTAAAAACAAAGAGTCCTTTCATTTTCATTATCTGGACGACTTTTCCAAAAGAAGACTGCCTCCAAAGGAGGCTTTTACATTCAAGATGCTGAAAAGAAATGTGTCGTGGAAAATTACAATCACCCTCTTAATTCATTTCTGAACATCCAGCTCAATTCAAGGTCAATTTTTTTTTCAATGATAGAACTGGTCTAAAAATAAGTGCCAAAATATGTAATAGAAAAAGACTGACTTAAAGGGGGAAAATACTATTATATTTTCAGTTTTCACATCTGAATCTCCACCCTCCTCTCCTCTACCCCTCTGACCATCACATCTGCTATTGGGAAGGTTTGGTTTCAAAGGTATTAAAAGATAAATTATAAAACTTTGGGGAAACATTTCAGAACACTCGTGTCAAATTTGTACAAATATTTTACCTCCTTGAGATATGGTGCCCCTTCCAGTAATTGACTTAGTAGTTAACTTATAAAAGGGATACTGTGAAACTAGGTCTTGCTCAATATGTTTATTTGTCTTTGAACATTTTGCCCATTGCAGTTGCTTGATGAGACAGACACCTCATTTTTTTAAAGAGTGAGTCCCAGGATATGGCAGTTAGAGAAATACAGAATGCTCAATCTAAAAGCACAAACTACAACTTCAATTGCTTTTACACTGCTGTAAATGTTCTGTAACATAAACAAACCAGTCTATCAAAAACTAAGTACTCTTGATTGAATCAGATCCTCAATAGACTGATTATTTCCAAGACAAAATTAATTCTCATCAGTGTCATGACAAGGAAATTACTCTTAAGAATTTCACTGAGCAATAAAAGAAATGAAAAAAAAAATCACTCTATGATTTAGTTTCTATATACTTGTTTAGTTCATTTCTTAAAGTTCCACAGAATCATAGATTAGTCAGAGATCAGTGAGTCCAACTCCATTTTGTAGATGCAGAAACTGAAGCATAGAGAAGGTCAGTGACTTGACCAAGTTCATGAAGCTAATGTGTCAGAGTCAAGATTCAAACTAAGGTCTGCTAACTGTAATTCTAGTACTCTTTTTACAAAGTTATTTTATTCATTCATCTGAAGAAAAATTATTAAATGCCTATTATGTGTGTGTTAAATCATTATTTGACAACATTTATTACATAGCATTGGTCTCAGGGACTTTTATCTAGTAGAAGCAAAATATGGGTGTAGAAATAACCATGATTTAGTGAGAGACTGAAATAAATGCGAAAGATAGGTCTCATGAAAGTAGGCGCTCAGCTCTTTTACTTTAGGATGCATTGCTACATCAATAGTGGGATTGCAGGAAGGAGAGATCAGAAAAGAGATATTACCTGAGTTGGCTATTAAAAGAAGAGGAAGGGGGAGGAGCCAAGATGGTGGAGTAGAAACAGCACTTCCAAGGCACTCTCCTCCACACCACTTCCAAACCATGTAAAAGGTGGACTCTGAATAACTTCTGGAACTCCAGCACCCACAGAACAACATAGAGAAGCTGACCTCCCACTGAAGACAGCCCGGCAACCCTGCAGGGAGTGACCAGTGCAGTGCTCCTGGAGTGGCCAGCACAGCACAGCACAGTGCTCTGGGAGCCAAACCCAGGGCCGCCTGAGTGGAGGTTTTATCCCCAGGGCCACCTGGCCAGCAGCTAGATGGAGGAACCCCAGAAAACCAGCAGCTGTGGCATTTCCAGAATTATCAACGCAGATATGCCTAGGACAAAATGAGAAGTTAGTGCCCTATGCACTTTGGGACCAGTATTTGGGGAATGCCATCGGCTTCTTCCCCTGGGGGCGAAAAAGCAGCTGAGGAAACTCGACACAGATGCATTTTGCAGCTTCATTGGCAGCTTCAGCTCCTGGTCTGTGAACTGCAGGGAGATCCAGCAATCAGTCTTGGGGGGCAATTGCTTTTGCTTTAACCTCCCTGGATCTACATTGTGGTCTGGGAGAGAGGTTGTGGGGTGGGTATCCAGCTTGTCAAAGTGTGTGCAGGCTTCACAGAGGCCAACCAACTAATACCTCTGGAAGTTGTGAAGAAGGCAATGTTTGGCATGGAAGTTCCCCTGTTTGGTGGCAGAGTCTTACTATGACAACAAGCCCAAAAGTTAAGTAAGTGAGTGGCAAAATGCCTAGGCAAAGGAAACAAAACAAACAGAAAAATTCAACATTAGACTGCTATTTTGGGGGCAAGGAGGATCAAAGCATGGAACAGGAGAAGGATTGTGAGGTCAGAAATCCCACACCAAAGGCCCCAAATGAAAATATGAGTGGGTTACAGGCCATAGAGGACCTTAAGAAGTATTTTAAAAATCAAATAAGAGAAGTGGAGGAAAAACTGGGAAGAGAAATGAGAAGGATGCAAGAAAAGTATGAAATGAGAGTCAACAGCCTGAGGAAAATAACACCTGAAAAAATAGACTAACTCAAATGGCAAAGGAGGCTCAAAAGGGCAATGAAGAGAAGAATGCCTTGAAAACTCAAATTTGCCAGATGGAAAAAGAATCTCAAAAGCTCACTGAGGAGATTCATTCCTTCAGTTAGACTGGAGGAACTGGAAGCTTTATGAGAAATCAAGATGCTGTTAAACAGATCCAAACAAATGAAAGAATAGAAGGCAATGTAAAATATCTCATGGGAAAAACCACAGAATTGGAAAATATATCCAGGAGAGATAATTTAAAAATTATTGGACAACCTGAAAGCCATGATCAAAGAAAAAAACAAGAAATCATCCTTCAAGAAATTCTCAAGGAAAGTTGCCCTGATGTTTTGGAACCAGGGGGGCAAAATAGAGGTCGAGAGAATCCACCAGTCACCTCCTGAAAAACATCCCAAAAAGAAAACTACTAGGAATATCATAGCCAGATTCCAGAATTCCCAGATCAAGGAGAAAATACTACAAGCAGCCAGGAAGGAACAATTTCAATATTGTGGAAACACAATCAGAATAGCACAAGACCTTGCAGCTTCTACACTTAGGGATTAAAGGGCATGGAATATGATATTCCAGAGGGCAAAAGAGCTGGGATTAAAACCAAGAATCACCTATTCAGGAAAACTGAGTATCTTCTTTCAGGGAAAAATATGGTCATAGAGTGATATAGAGGACTTTCAAGAATTTTTGAAGAAAAAATCAGAGTTGAATAAAAAAATTTGACATTTAGACACAATAAGCAAGAGATGCTTGAGAAGGTAATCAGGGAAAAATATTCAAAACGAACTTACCAAAGTTGAACTATTTACATTCCTACATGGAAAAACAATAACTGTGACTGATGAACCCTTTCTCAGTAGGAAAATAATGGAAGAAGGGTATGTGGGCATATGAATACATGTGTGAATGCATGTATATATGTTTACAGGTATACATGGATAGAGGGCACAGGTAGAATTTGGTGGGAAGGGAAGATACTTAAGAGGTGAAGTTAAGAGGTGAGAGAGGAATGTGGCAAGAGGAGATAGGGAGAGACAGGGTAGGATAAACTATCTCATGTAGAAGAGGCAAGGGAAAGTGATTGCAGGGGAGGGGAAGAACAGGAAGGCAAAAAGGCAAAACCATATTCTCATTGAATTTGGCTCAGGGAGAGAATGACATACATACTAAGTGGGATATCTCACCCTCTAGGAGAGTAGGGGGAAGGGGGATGAGAGGGGGATGATGGAGGGCAGGGAATCAGAAGATAAAATAGTTATCAAAAGAATTCACCAGACTCCTCCTGAAAGAGCTCCCAAATTGAAAACTCCAAGAAATATAGTAGCAAATTCAAGAATTAAAAGATTAAGGAAAAAATACTGCAAGCATCCCAGAAGAAACAATTTAAATATCATAGAACTACAGTCTGGATCACACAGGACCTAGCAGCTTCTACATTAAAAGATTGGAGGGATTGGAATTTGATATTTCGTAGGGCAAGAGACTACGACCAAGGATTAACTACCTGGCAAAACTGAGCATGCTCTTTCAGGCAAGGAGATGGTCATTTAATGAAATAAGGGACTTCCAGACTTTCCTGATGAAAAAGCCAGAGCTCAATGGAAAATGTGATCTCCAATTACAAAATTCCTGAAAGACATAAAAAGGTAAATAAGGAAAACAAGACTCACACATATATACATGCACACATGCACACTCATGCACTCATGAACATAACTTGGGATGCAACAAGAGTAAAATGTTCACATCCCCATATGAGAACCTGTAACTGTCAATATTGAAATTTATATGATTATCATGACCTTTAAAAGGGTTATACATAGATAGAGGGTGTGGGTATGAATGAACTAACCTGAAGATTTAAAAAAAAAACTTGTTAAGGGGATCAAAGGGAGTGTAATGGGATAAAAGGAAAGGATGAGATAGAAAAAGGCAAAATATGCCATTCGAAGAGGCATAATAATCCACTATAGTAGAGGGGAAAGAAAGAGGGAGAGGAACATCATTTAAACACAATTCTCACTGGTTCTGGTTCAAAGAAGGATCAAATTAATCAGTGAAGTTTAAGATTCTAATGTGAATAGACATGAAAATTCATTAAATAGAGGAAAAGGTGGGAGGGAGAGGAGCACTGTTTGAAATTTACTCTCATTGGTTTGGTGTCAAAGGAGGAGTAACATACTCCGATAAGTATAAAAAATTTATTGTGTCCTATAGGCAGTAGGAGGGTAATGGGGGATAAAAAGGGGGGATTGAAGAGGGGTATTAGAGTGGAGGGAAATAGTAGTAAGGGGAGAGGGTAGGCAAAGAGGGGGGGTCACTGGGTGAGAACACTGAGGGAGGAGGTAGTCAAAAGGGAAACCCTCAAGGAGGGAAAGGGAGAAGGAAGAAACAAAGACATAAGCAGGGGAAGGAATAGGATGGAGGGGAAGAGACATATAGTCATCATTACTGTGAATGTGAATGGGATGAACTCTCCCATAAAACAGAGGCAGATAGCAGAATGGATTAAAAACCATAATCCTACAATATGCTGTCTACAAGAAACACATTTGAAACAAAGGGATACCCACAGGGTAAAGGTAAAAGGCTGGAGTAGAATTTATTATGCCTCAGCTAAAGTAAAAAAAATGCAGGGGTAGCAATCCTTATCTCAGATAAAGCAAAAGCAAAAATAGATCTAATTAAAAGAGACAAGGGAGGAAACTATATCCTGCTAAAAGGCACCATCAAGAATGAAGCAATATCATTACTTAACATATATGCACCAAGTGGTATAGCATCCAAATTCCTAGAGGAAAAGTTAAAGGAATTAGAAGAAGAAATAGTTAGGAAAACTATACTAGTGGGGGACTTAATCTCCCCCTCTCTGAACTTGATAAATCTAACCTCAAAATAAACAAGAAACAAGTTAAGGAGGAGAATAGGATTTTAGAGACACTAGATATGATAGATCTCTGGAGAAAACCGAATAGGGGTAAAAAGGAATATACTTTCTTCTCAGTGGTGCATGGTACATACTCAAAAATAAACCATGTACTAGGGCATACAAATTGCACAATTTAATGCAGGAAGGCAGAAATATTAAATGCATCATTCTCAGATGATGATGCAATAAAAATTATATGCAATAAAGGATCATGGGAAGATAGACTAAAAACTAATTGGAAATTAAACAATTTAATACTAAAGAATGAGCAGGTCAAACAAGAAATTATAGAAGCAATCAGCAATTTCATTCACAATAATGATAATAATGGGACAACATACCAAAATTAGTGCGATGCATTAAAGGCAGTTCTTAGGGGTAGTTTTATACCCATGAGTACACACATGATTAAATTAGAGAAAAGGGAGGTCAATGAATTGGACAAGCAATTGAAAAATATAGAAAAAAAAAACAAATTGAAAATCCCCAATTAAGTACTAAATTAGAAATACTTTCAACCAAAGGAGAGATTAATAAAATTGAAATTAAGAAAAGCTTTGAATAAATAAATTCTAAGTGCTGGTTTTATGAACAAAAACATAAAATTGATAGACCCTTAGTCAATATGATAAAAAAGAAGAAAACCAAACTATGAGTATCAAAAATGAAAAGGATGAATCTATCTGCAATGAAGAGGAAATCAAAACAATAATTAAGAATTATTTTTCCCAATTGTATGCACACAAATTTGACAATCATAGTGAAATGGAGGAATATTTAAAAAAATACAAGTTGCCCAGATTAACTGAAGAAGTAAATTACTTAAATAACCCCATCTCAGAAAAAGAAATCAAACAAGCCATCAGTGAACTCCCTAGGAAAAAATCCCCAGGGCCAGATGGGTTTAATAGTGAATTCTATCAAACACTTAAAGAAAAATTTATTCCAATACTCTACAACAACTTAGGAAAATTAGTGAAGAAAGAAGGTTTCCTACCAAATGCTTTCTATGACACAAATGGGTTACTGATACCTAAATCAGGAAGAGATAAAACAGGGAAAGAAAATTATGGACCAATTTACCTCATGAATTTAGATGCAAAAATTTTAAATAAAATATTAGCTAAAAGAGTACAACAACTTATTACAAGAATAATACACTTTTATCAGGTAGGATTTATCACAGGAATGCAAGGATGGTTTAATATTAGGAAAACCATCAGCATAATTGATCATATCAGCAATAAAACTAGCAGAAACCACATGATTATCTCAATAGATACAGAAAAGGCTTTTGACAAATACAACATCCATTCCTATTAAAAACACTGGAAAGTATAAATGGAGCCTTCCTTATAATAGTAGATAGCATCTATTTTAAACCATCAGCAAGTATTATATGCAATGGGGATAAACTAGAAGCATTTCCAATAAGATCAGGAGTTAAACAAGGGTGTCCACTATCACCCCTCTTATTCAATCTGTTACTACAAACATTAGCAGAAGCAATTAGAGAAGAAAAATAAACCAAAGGAATCGAATTAGGCAAAGAAGAGACCAAGCTATCACTCTTTGCAGATGATATGATGATATATTTAGAGAATCCTAGAGAATAAAGTAAAAAACTATTTCAGACAATAAATAAATTTGGCAAAGTTGCAGGATATAAAATAAACCCACATAAATCCTCAGCATTCCTGTATATCTCTAATGAAACTCAACAGCAAGAGATAGAAAGTGTAATCCCATTTAAAGTTACTGGAGACATTATAAAATATTTGGGAATTTATCTTCCAAAACAAACCCAGGACCTATATGATCACAACTACAAAATACTTTTTTACACAAATAAAGTTAGATCTAACTAATTGGAAAAATATCAATTGCTTATGGCTGGGTCGAGCTAATATAATAAAAATGACAATTTTACCCAAACTAAATTACATATTTAGTGCCATACCAATAAATTTACCAAAAACTACTTTATAGAGTTAGACAAAACAGTAACAAAATTCATTTAGAATAACAAAAGGTCCAGAATATCAAGGGAATTAATGAAAAGAGCTGCTAGGGAAGGTGGGGTAGCTATACCAGATTTTAGTCTGTATTATACAGCAGCAGTCATCAAAACTACTTGGTATTGGCTGAGGAATAGAGTAGTAGATCAATGGAATAGATTGGGCACATGAGATTCAGCAATCGATGAGTATAGTAATCTATTGTTTGATAAACCCAAAGACACCAGTTTTTTCGGATAAGAACATACTATTTGACAAAAAAAGCTGGGAAAATTGGAATATAGTATGGCAGAAACTGGGCATAGACCATTATCTAACACCAAAATCACCAAAATCAAGTCTAAATGGGTGTATGATCTAGGTATAAAGGATGATACTGTAAGCAATCTGGGAAAGCAAGGAATAGTTTACCTGTCAGATTTGTGGAGAGAGAAAGACTTTATGACCAAAGAAGAATTAGAGAGCATTATAAAATGCAAAATGGATAATTTTGATTTTATTAAATTGAAAAGCTCTTGTACAAACAAAGCCAATGTAACAAAGGTCAAGAGGAAGGTGGGAAATTGCGAAACAATTTTTATAACCTATGTCTCTGATAAAGGACTCATTTCTAAAATGTACAGAGAATGTAAGAATACAAGTCATTCCTCAATTGCTAAATGGTCAAGGGATATGAACAGGCAGTTTTCAGAGAAAGAAATTAAATATAACTATTATATATGAATAAATGCTCTAAATCACTAATAATTAGAGAAATGCAAATCAAAACAACTCTGAGGTACCACATCTCACCAGCCAGATTGGCTAAGATGACAAAACAGGAAAATGACGAATGCTGGAGAGGATGTGTGCAAATTGGAACACTAATGCATTGCTGGTGGAGTTGTGAACTCTTTACCATTTTTCATTCCATCTAGTACAATTGGCCTTTGTAACCTGACTGATGTCTAATGTGAAAGTATGTGCAGATCCTATACTGCATTATTTGCAGTTGTGGGGGTAGGAGGAGGGAGGGAAGGAAAATTTGAAGCTCAAGGAACTATGGAATTGAATCTTGAAAACTAAACAAACAAATTAATTAAAAAAAACATGTTTTAATTTTTTATTCAGAGTTCATCAGTCCTCTCTCTGGAGGTTGATGGTATTTCTCATTCTGAATCCTTGGGAAATGTCTTACATCATTGTCTTGATCAGAGTTGCTTAGTCTTTCATATTTGAGTATGCTTATATTACCAATATTATGTACTCTGTACTGTGTACTTTATTGTAACTATGTACATTGTTCTCTTAGTTCTTCTCACTTTATTTTGCATGAGTTTTTATTTCTTCCCAGTTTTTCTGAAACCATTCTGCTCATCATTTCTTATACCATTTCTTTAACATTCATCTACCACAACTTGTTCAACCATTCTCCAATTGGTAGAAGAGTTGCTATATTTTGTCACAAATAGATCCTTTTCAGGGGCGGCTAGGTGGCGCAGTGAATAGAGCGCCGGCCCTGGAATCAGAAGGACCTGAGTTCGGAGCCGGCCTCTGACACTTAATCCACACAAACAAAAACCTAGCCGTGTAACCTTGGGCAAGTTACTTAACCCCAATTGCCCTAAAGGGGCGGCTAGGTGGCGCAGTGAGTAAGAGCGTCGGCCTCGGAGTTGGGATGACCCGAGATCAGATCCGGCCTCAGAAAATGAGCACCCATACATAAATAATGACTAGCCGTGTAACCTTGAGCAAGTTACTTAACCCCAATTGCTTTAAAAAAACAAAAACAAAAAAAAAACAAAAAAAACCAAATAGATCCTTTTCCCTTTTCACTGATCTCATTTGTAATGGTATTAATTCAAAAGGTATGCACAATTTTATAGCCTTTTAGGCTAAAACAAATAACTTTCTCTATGACAACAATATAAAGATGACTGGACTTCAGTAGTTATCTAAACACATACTGAAGTGTTACTAGAGTTCAGCATATTCTATTTTATGAAATCATCCCATTTTTCAAGATAGTGTCCAGCTGACTCAAAAGAATTTGTCTTGGGACATCAAATTTTTATATATTTTAAGGGCACGTAATTTATCGTTTTGTTTTTGTTTTTGTTTTTGTTTTTTGCTTTTTTTGGAGAAGGGAAAGTAGGGCAGTTGGGGTTAAGTGACTTGCCCAAAGTCACACAGCTAGTTTTTGTGTTAAGTGTCTTCGGTCAGATTTGAACTCAGGTACTCCTGACTCCAGGGCTGGCGCTCTATTCACTGTACCACCTGGCCACCCCAGGGCATGTGATTTATATATAAAAAAGAATAGAGAAGTGATTTTTGAGCTCACATTTAAATACTGGAAGGATGAAAGCACTAAAAAATGACTAGACAAAAACTGGGAACAAGATTTTGCTTATAATCATTATTATTCTTTATTAGACCATTATTTAAAGTGCAGTTTGGGGTTTTGTGCCAAATTGTTTTGAGAGGTCACCAAAAATATGAGTGCCATTATTGGCAAAAATAAAATCTCAATCTTTTTTTTTTCAAAAAGTTAACAAAACCCACCTTGGGTGCAATGATGCTTCAAAAGGCTATTTTCATGAAAATTCATGGAAACCCCAATAAAAATTAGTTGCACAATAGCATAACTTAGACTCTGTAATGTCGAGATGCCTTATGGATTTCCCTGTATGTCCTTCTGGAACATGGCTCACTGCCTAGATATTTAAAACTGGGATGATAAAAGTATCAAACATGAATAGAATAATGTTTGTGTATACTTTATATGAAGGTTCTGAAGTAAACCCAAATTGTTTACTTTGTTGTTATAGGTAACCAAAAGTCAAGTATTGACATTATCAAAATATATATGTTTAGGACTTAAAACTACCATTAATCTCATTTACTGAGATCACTCAAGAATGTAAATGAGAGGGTCGGCTAGGTGGCGCAGTGAATAGAGTGCCGGCCCTGGAATCAGAAGGACCTGAGTTCGGATCCGGCCTCCGACACTTAATCCATACAAACAAAAACCTAGCCCTGTAACCTTGGGCAAGTTACTTAACCCCAATTGCCCTAAAGGGGCGGCTAGGTGGCGCAGTGAGTAAGAGTGCCGGCCTCAGAGTTGGGATGACCCAAGATCAGATCCGGCCTCAGAAAATGAGCACCCACGAATAAATAATGACTAGCCGTGTAACCTTGAACAAGTTACTTAACCCCAATTGCTTTAAAAAAAAAAAGAATGTAAATGAGGATTTTGAATAATATAGAAAGAACAAAGTTTTTGAAAATATATTAAAATTAAAATTTTAAATTTCTTATATATATTTTAATTTGCATCAGAGTAATGATAAATCACTATACTTGACATGGGTCCTTGAGTTTTGCAATACATTCTAATCATGTTTTTTGATATAGAAAACCCCTTCCACCAAAAAAGAAATTGCCTAAGACCCTATACACTCTTGGAATAGGTAGCTTTACTGGGTACATAGTAGATGTTTAATAAATGCTTATTTATTGTTCATTAAAGCAGGACCAAGATCAATTTATCTACAGAATAGTCATTTATGTACTTGAAGACATCAAACCTATACTTTTTCTTAGTTTTCTCTACCTCTGAGATAAGCAAATCCATTTCCTTCAACCAATACTCATATAACATTATCTCAAGGCCTTTCACTATTTTTGTTGTTCTCCTCTATACATATTAGCATATCAATGTCCTTCCTCAAATATGGTACTCAGAACCAAATACATTCCTTCAGATAGTGGGTCAGATTACAATGGGCCTCCTTACCTTTGCATTCTTTATCTTCAAGTTTTGAATTTTTAGTCAAGAAAATCTGGCTTCGAAAGGACACCAGATACTCATTAGCTATGTGATTCTGGCCAAGTCACTTAAAAGGTCTAGACCCAATTTCTTTATCTGTCAGATAAAACACATTATACTTAATGAACATTAAGGTCTTTACCAAGTCTAAAATGATTCAATGATCCTGTAACTAAAGATGGCAATAACTAGGGTAGAGCCAAGATGACAGAGTGAAAGCAGGAACTCACCTGAACTTGCCCATTAATTCCTTCAGTATTCTCTAAAATGTGAATCTGAATGGATTTTAGAGTGGCAGGATTCATTGGGAGACAAAGTGTGACAGATTTCCAGCCCATGAAAGTGAGAAAAATGACTAGTAGGATTTGTTGCACTAAGAAGGAGGAGCACAGAGCACAGAGGGCTGCACCAGCAAGGAACAGACCATACCAGACCAGAGGTAGCCTGGGTCAACTGACTCAACCACTGCAGGGGTAATTCCCAGACCTCTCACTACAGAGTGGGGGTCTGATGGAGATGGGTAAGAGACAAGGGCAGGGCCTGTGGCAGCAGTGGCAGCAGCAGCAGCAGCAGCAGCTACTCCTGGGGTTATCAGACCACAGTCTGGATTTTTAAAAATAACCTACCTGAGGTCCCAGGAGCCAAGATGGTGAAGTAAACTGTAGGTGCTCTTACCCAACTTTGACCTTGAAAAACCCTGAGAATATTGCCCTAGTGTAAAATCCTCAAATAGTGGAAGCAGTTGGAGGCTTGGGAAACCTGGAGGAAGGGTGTGGCTGTGGCTGTGCTGAGGTGAAAGTGCAGGACTGGATGCATTCCAACAAGTCCCATCTTAGACAGACAGGATGAGATCCTATACTTCAGGGTGGTGGAGTCAGCAAGCACTAACACCAGAACCTGAGGTGAGGTGTGCTTTCGCACAACTAGGGGAATTGCAGATACCAGTGGGGCCCTGGCCACCGGCAACTGAGCCTGCCTGAGCTCTAGCCCAGGGGCATAGAAGTGGAATCCTGAAGTAGTCAGAACACCTTTCCCCACACTTCACACTGTGAACTTCAATGTAACCCCTGGGGAAATGCAGAACATCCTGGCCTTGGCCTCAATCTAAACACTCAAAGGCCACAACACACAAAGCCAGTGACCAGGCCCCTAACTCCCAGCATCAAAAGCATGGATCAGAACCCTCTGTACCCCAGAAGCAGAGAATCACTTTAAAAGTCAGGAAAGAGGCAATTACAATGGACAAAAAGCAAATTGAGAAAAGCAAAGACTATAGAACCTTATTATAGTGATAGGGAAGAGCCAAATTCAGAAGAGGACAGCATTAACCATATACCCACATCTGAAACCTCAAAAGGGAATATGAACTGCTCTCGAGCCCAAAAATCATTCTTGGAAGAACTCAACAAGGACTTTAAAAGCCAAATTAGAGAGGTAGAAGATAAATTGACCAATTATTTTAAAAATAAAATTGACAAAATGGAAAAAAAATTTCACTGAAGAAAACATATCCTTAAAAAGTAACATTTGTCAAATGGGAAAGGAGGTTCAAAAACTAACTGAGGAAAACTATTTGCTAAAAATTAGTATTAGATAAAACCTCAAACCTTTCACATCAACTAAAATGTTAGAAAAGTAAAACAACAAATGCTGGGGGACTATGGAAAAACTGGGACACTAATGTACTTTTGGAGCTGTGAACTAGTTCAGTGATTCCAGAGAACAATTTGGAGCTATGCCTAAAAGGTTATAAAATTGTGCATATCTTTTGAATTAATACCATTACAAATGAGATCAGTGAAAAGGGAAAAGGATCTATTTGTGACAAAATATAGCAACTCTTCTACCAATTGGAGAATGGTTGAACAAGTTGTGGTAGATGAATGTTAAAGAATACTATCATGGTATAAGAAATGATGAGCAGAATGGTTTCAGAAAAACTGGGATTCATCTAAAATTTTAAGATTTCCAATTTGAAAAGGACATTTGTCTTTGCAAATGATTAGAGCTAGAAGGAGTTTCTGAAGTCATCTAGGCTAACATCATTATTTTATGGATGAAGAAACTGAATCTTACACCAGTTAAGTGACTATTTGCCCAAAGTAATAGCTAGAAATTGACCTTAACTCTGGTCCTTTAAACTTTAAGGGCCCGGCTCTATTCTACTATATAAACTCATTTATTCTTTTCCTCATACTGAAAGTGATGTTTCCAAACTCTGTTTCCAATACATTTTGTTTCAAACTTTTAAAAAGTAAAAAGTTCACTTCAAGGAGAGACTTACTTGATCTTTTCCCCAAACTGCTCCAAATACCTATACAAAAATGACTCAACAAATTCTAGAGCAGCAGAACCCACAAAATGACAGAGTGAAGTAAATCTCCAACGCAAGACAACCTGGAAGATTAACAGGAAAGGTATATTGCACTGGAATGTGAATGGAGCACAATCTGGCATGGGCTGTGCCAGCACACACAGGGCCAGAGCAGGCCTCAGGGAACTGAATCACTGGCAGCTGAGGCAGTTTTCAGGCTTCTCAACCCACAAATGCCAAAGAGAGCATAGAAGGTCAGTGGGAAAATTCTGTGGGACTTGGATGAAAGAGGAGCACAGTATAGCTGGATTCTGACCCCAATGATGGGGCAGCAGAGATGGTGGGGGCAGCAGCAGCAATAGCTGCTTCTGGACTTCTGGACAAACAGATGGTGGAGGATGGAGTAGCTGATACAAAACCCCTAAAACCTGGGAATGTACACACTCTTCCACCTGAAACCCCACTTGAAGCAGAGTCATCCTATTATGGAAAAGAGTTTGAAAGTCAAGTGTTTGGCTGCGACGATGAGAAAAGAGTGTAAAAAAACCCCTCAAACTATAGAAT
Source organism: Gymnobelideus leadbeateri (assembly GCA_011680675.1). NCBI lineage: Eukaryota > Metazoa > Chordata > Mammalia > Diprotodontia > Petauridae > Gymnobelideus > Gymnobelideus leadbeateri. The sequence continues at coordinate 62,473 of WOXC01001144.1, forward strand.
TTAATTTTGGTGACAAAGAAGATAAAAACCATACCACCAGAAGAATACAACAAAGTCAAAGTTCCTGCATCAAAAGCCTCCAAGAAAAATATGAATTGGTTGCAGGCATGGAACAGCTCAAAAAGGATTTTGAAAATCAAGTAAGACAAACAGAGGAAAAAATCTGAAGAGAAACCAGAATGATACAAGAAATTCATAAAAAACAAGTCAACAGCTTGCTAAAGGAGACCAAAAAATATTGAAAAAATACCTTAAAAAACAGAATAACCCTAACTGCAAAAGTCCAAAATGTCAATGAGAACAATGTTTTTAAAAGTAGAATTGGTCAAATCAAAAAGGAGTTCCAAAAGCTCACTGAAGAAAATAATTCTTTAGAAATTAGAATCGAGCAAATATAAGCTAATTACTTTATGAAAAATCAAGAAATTATAAAACAGGACCAAAAGAATGAAAAAAATAGAAGACAATATGAAATATCTCATTGGAAAATCCACTGACCTGGAAAATAGATCCAGGAGAGATAATTTCAAAATTATTTGACTACTTTGAAATTCATTCTAAAAAAAAAAAGAACCTAGACAACATCTTTCAAAAAATTATCATAGAAGTGGCTAGGTGACATAGTAAATAGTGCAATAGCCCTGGAGTCAGGAGGACCTGAGTTAAAATCCTGCCTCAGACACTTAACACAATAAACTGTGTAACCTTGCACAAGTCACTTAACTGCAATTGCCCTACCTTCTCCCTCCAAAACAAACAAACAAACAAACAAACAAAAAAAACAAAAAAGAAATTATCATGGAAAACTGCCCTTATATTCTAGAACCAGAGGGTAAGGCAGAAAATAAAATAATCTACCAAACACCTTTTGAAAAAAGATTCCAAAATGAAAACTCCCAGGAATACTGCAGCCAAATTCCAGGGCTCCAAGGTCAAGAAGAAAATATTGCAAGCACTCAGAAAGAAAGAATTGAAGTACTATGGAAACAAAATGAGAATAACAAAGATCTAGCAACTTCTACATTAAGGGATCAAAGGGCTTTGGGAAAAAACAGCAATTCCAAGGCACTCTCATCCACCCACTTCCAAGGCACTCTCATGAACGCAACTTCAAAATCATGTAAAAGGGGACTCTGAACAACTTCTAGAGCTCCAGCACCCACAGAACGACACAGAGAAACTAACCTCCCGCTGAGGACAGCCTGGCAGCCCGGCAGGGAATGGCCAGTGCTGCGCTCTGGGAGTGGCCAGCACAGTGTTCTGGGAGCTGAGCCCAGGCCTGCCTGAGTCTCGGTTTTAGCCCCAGGGCAGGCAGGCCAGCAGCCAGCTGGAAGGACCCCAGAACACCAGCAGCTTGGCAATTCCAGAATTATCAACACAGATATGCCTAAGACAAAGTGAGAGGTTAGTGCCCTATGGACTTTGAGCCCAGTATTTGGGGAACACATCAGGCTTCTTCCCCTGGGGGTGAGAAGTGGCTGAGGAGCCTTGGCACAGCTGCCATTTTGCATCTTCAGTTACAGCTTCAGGTCCTGGCCTGCGAACTGAAAGGAGACCCAGCAATCAGTCTGGGGGTTAATAGCTCTTGCTTTAACCTCCCTGGATCTGGATTGCAGTCTGGGGTGGAGGTCATGGGGTGGGTATCCAGCTTGCCAGAGTGTGTGGAGGCTTCACAGAGGCTACCCAACTAATACCTCTGGAAGTTGTGAAGACCCCAATGTTTAGGACAGAAGCTCCCCTGTCTGTTGGCAGAGTCCTACTATGGCAACAAGCCCAAAAGTCAAGTAATTGAGTGGCAACATGCCTAGGCAAAGGAAACAAAACAAAGAGAAAAACCACAACGTTAGATTCCTATTTGGGGGGCAAAGAGGATTGAAACATGGAACAGGAGGAGGACTGTGAGGTCAGAAATCCTGCACCAAAAGCCACAAATGAAAATATGATTGGGTTACAGGTCATAGAGGACCTTAAAAAGGATTTTAATAACCAAATAAGAGAAGTTGAGGAAAAATTGGGAAGAGAAATGAGAGAGGATGCAGGAAAAGTATGAAATGAGAGTCAAAGGCCTGACTGAGGAAAATAACACCTGAAAAAGTAGACTGACTCAAATGGCAAAGTAGGCTCAAAAGGTCAATGAGGAGAAGTGACTATATGAGAAATCAAGATCCTGTTAAGCAGATCCAAACAAATGAAAGAATAGAAGGCAATGTGAAATATCTCATGGGAAAAACCACTCTCCTGGAAAATAGATCCAGGGAAAATAATTTTACAATTATCTGACTACCTGAAAGCCATGATCAAAGAAAACCTAGAAATCATTCTTCACAGAATTCTCAAGGAAATTTGCCCTGATGTTTTAGACCCAGAGGCCAAAATAGAGGTTGAAAGAATCCACTGATCACCTGCTGAAAAAGATCCCGAAAAGAAAACTCCTAGGAATATTATAGCAAGGTTCCAGAATTCCCTGATCAAGGAGAAAATACTACAAGCAGCCAGGAAGAAACAATTTCAATATTGGGGAAACGCAATCAGAATAGCACAGGAACTGGCAGCTTCTACACTGAGGGATTGAAGGGCATGGAATATGATATTCCACAGGGCAAATGACCTGAGATTAAAACCAAGAATCACATACCCAGCAAAACTGAGTATCTTGTTTCAGGGGAAAATATGATCATTCAGTGGAATAGAGGACTTTCAAGCATTCTTGAGGAAAAAACCAGAGTTGAATAGAAAATTTGACATTCAGACACAAAAAGCAAGAGATGCTTGAGAAGGTAATCAGGGAAAAGAAATCAAAAGGAACTTACCAAACTTGAACTATTTAAATTCCTACAGGGAAAAACAATAACTGTGCTGATGAAACCTTTCTCAATATGAAAATAATTGAAGAAGGGTATATGGGCGTATGAAAACATATGTGAATGGGTGTATAAATTTTTACAGGTATACATGCATAGAGGGCACAGGTTGAATTTGGTCAGAAGGGATGATCCTTAAGTGGTCAAGTTAAGAGATGAGAGAGGAATGTGGCAAGAGGAGATGGGGAGAGACAGGGTGGGGTAAACTATCTCATGTTGAAGAGACAAGGGGAAGTGGTTGCAGGGGAGTGGAAGAACAAGAAAGCAAAAAGGCAAAACCATATTCTCATTGAATTTGGTTCAGGGAGAGAATGACATACATACTAAATAGGATATCTCACCCTGTAGGAGAGTAGGGGGAAGGGGGATGAGAGGGGTGTTGATGGAGGGGAGGGCATTCTGGGGGGAGGGGAGTTTGGAAGTACCCACTTTCGAAGAGGGACAGGATCAAAGTAGGGAATGGACCAGGTGGGGTTGGGATGAATGGGAGGGAAATATAAGCAGTCTTTTACAATATATCTACTATGGTAATGTTTGCATAGCTATACATATACAACACATACTGAATTGCTTGTATACCCAGAGGGAGTGGGTAACATGGGAGAAAGGGAATGGATCTGGAATTTGAAGTTTTAAAATTAAATGTTTCAGATATATACAAACACTATTATTAATCCTATTTTGCATGTAATTGGGAGATAAGATTGCAGGCATGGGGGCATAGAGATTCACTTTGCCCTAATGGCAAAGTCGAAGGGGGTATGGGAGAAGCTATGGGAGAGAGCAGTTTGGATGAGGGGATATCTAGTGGGACTGCTATTCTGGGGTGGTGGGTAGGGAAAAATGGGGGAAAAATGTAACTCAAAATCAGGTGGATATGAATGATGTAAACCAGACGTTAATAAAGCATTTTTTGGGGGGAAAAAGAGCTTACTTTCCACTGGGGGAATAAAAGGGGCTTTGGAATATTATACTCTGGAGTTCAGAGGATCTAGGATTAAAACCAAGAATCACCTACCCAGCCAAACTGAGGGTAATTCTTCATGGGGAAAAATGAGCATTCAATGAAATAGAGGACTTTGAAGCATTCTTGATGAAAAGACCAGAGCTGAACAGAAAATTTAACATTCAAATACAAGAATCAAGAGAAGCATGAAAAGGTAAACAGGAAAGAAAAAGCATAAGGGACTTATTAAGGTTGAACTGTTCATATTCTTACATGAAAAGATATTTGTAACTCATAAAACTTTTTTCAGTATTAGAGTAGTTGGAAGAAATGTAGATAGATAGCATAGGGTGAATTGAATATGAAGGAATGATATCTAAAAATAAAATTAATGGGAGAGAGGACTATATTGGGAGAAGGAGAAAGGGAGAGAAAGAATTGGGCAAATTATCTCACATAAAAGAGGCAAGAAAAAGTTTTCACAATGGAGAGGAAGAAGTGAGAGGTAAGAGGGAATAAGTGAACCTCACTCTCATCAGACTTAACAAGGAAATAACATACACTCTCAATTGGGTACTTTACCCTACAGGAAAGTAAGGGGAAAGGAGATAAGGGTTGAGGGATGATATAAGGGAGGGCAGACTGGGGGTGGGGGGGTAGTCAGAAGCAAATATTTTTGAAAAGGGACAGAGTCAAAGGAGAAAATAAAGTTGGGGGGGGGATAGGATTGAGGGAAATATAATCTTTCACAATATAACTGTAATGGAAGTGTTTTGCATGACTACATATGCATACACTATATTGAGTTGCTTACTTTCTCAATGAAGATGGGTGGGGAGGAAAGAAGAGAAAAGATCTAGAACTCAAAGTTTTAAAAACAAAAGTTAAAAATTGTTTTTACATGCAACTAGAAAATAAGATATACAGGCAATGGAGTATAGAAATCTATTTTGTCCTACAAGAAAGTAAGAGGGAAGGAGAAAGGGGAGGGGGATAGAAGGGAGGACAGACCAAGGGAAGGGGTAAACAGAATGCATGCTATCTCAGGGTAGGGGGAGGGGAGAGATGAGGAGAAAACTTGGAACTCAAAATCTTGTGGAAATGAATGTTAAAAGCTAAAAATTATTTAATTAGTAATTTTTTAAAAGTCAAAGTCCATTAGGCTTTGTAGCTAGTACCATAATACAATATTCTTATAGAGTTATTATAGGCCGTCCAGACCTATACTATTTTATTTGAGGTCTTATAAAACCATACCTTCATAAGAATGACTCCTTTACTGTCAAACATGATATGACATCTCTTACCTTACTTGAAATTTCAACCATTTAATTCAACAATGGTTTAGACAATAAAGGTGAAAATTCGAGAGGTACCCATTAATACTCATAGTTTCTCCTATAAAATTTTCCTATTGAAATTGACAAATTTATCTGATTAGCTTAACACTTTGTGATCTAAGTAGATGTGATTTTGTCATGTAAAAGGAAGATAGTGCAGAAGTAATTAACTGGCAGATGAGCTGGGGCACATTTGGAAAAGCCTTGGAGTTAAAAAAAAAAAAAAAAAACCTAAGGGGCGGCTAGGTGGCGCAGTGAGTAAGAGCACCGGCCTCAGAGTTGGGATGACCCGAGATCAAATCCGGCCTCAGAAAATGAGCACACACACATAAATAATGACTGGCCGTGCAACCTTGAGCAAGTTACTTAACCCCAATTGCTTAAAAAAAAAACAAAACACTACAATCAGGGAAAAGAGACATCAAAAAGTATTCTCTATCTCTCTCTCATATAAGCAAAAAAAAAATGAACTTACTTTGAAATTACAGTAGGGATGACCCAGTCTTATTCTAGTATTCTTCAATGATTCTCCTTCCATTGCATAATGTTTATTAAGAAGAACATTAGGAATAGAACTTAAGGTTCTCTTATAGCACCAGTGAAACCTTTAATTGGGCAATTAATCTTTAATAGTTGAACTTGAGCATTTCATGAAGATTACAAAATATAATACTCACTATAGGATATTAAAGGGAGAATTTGATGTTTATTGATTAAACATTACACATGTTAAAAATTAAAGTTATTTTATTTGAACACATAGTCGGATCTCACATTTCTCAGTTCTTCAGATGCTTATACCCACATTTCTTTCCCCAAAGCAGATGAGTTATCACTATGAATCCACCAAGTCACATTCCTAAAATCTCCTGTGGGAAAAAATCCTCTGTGCATCTGAAATAACATTTTCCTCCCTTTAATGTTAAAAATTATAAACTCAGAGAAAATAAAAGTTTTATTTTAAAGAGAGGATTATTGCAAAATCCTGCCTGGATAAGTCTATGTTGGTCTAAACAAGGTAATACATTTCCAAGGGGGAAATAGTTCAAATTCATGAATGTGACCATTTAATACCATATTAAAACCACCTTTCTTCTTCAGGAAAAATTCTCTCAGGAGAGAATTTTAAGTATGAGAAAGAAGTATGGGACATGTTTTTCATGCTATTTGATGAAAGGCTTTACAAGCATAAAATTCATGAGATTATTTGGATATGATGTCCTCAGAGACTAGATGATGTGATTTTGACTTTTGTGGTTAACTTCAGGATAAAACAAATTATGAATAGTCACCTAATGTGAAAAAGATACAGTGCTATTTACCAACTATAAAATTTAAAAATTTATCTTTAGAAATACTTCTAAATTGAAGAATCCAAATTGAGAAAAAGGAGGTGAGGGGTTGAGCTGGAGAGCGAAGTTCAGTGATTGGTTCTTTAAAGGTAATTAAATTTCAGTCTTCCTAATTCCATAAATATTAAACACCCTCCTTGAAAAAATTTTAGCCAGGAATGACTTCACTTGGGGTGAGTTCAGTTACTGGGGATAAGAGGAAGGGGGATAGCAGCTATGATGGCCTAGAATCCAGTTTATCCATATATATCTGTGCAAAGAAAGGAAGCAACATTCCCTATAAAATAGGGTAAAAAGTACTACTGCAATATGAGAACGATGTGGGTGCCTTCATAGCAACTGAATCTACTAAGCAAGGCTAGCCAGAGGAGAATCCTGTGAAGATGGCTAGAAAGCATCAAATGCACCCCACTATGAAGGACACATGATTACTAAGTCACTAAATTCGGTAGTCATGAATACTTCCTAAGTTTGGCCCATTTTCTTTTGGTAAAGACAATTCTTTTTTATTATTACGTTTTCTTAATCTCTTGTAACAAAAGGAAAAAAGAAGAAAATAATTAATTCAATAAAACCAACCCAACACATCAACCAAGTCTGATGGTATATGCAATATTTCACATTTATATTTCCAAGCGTCTGCAAAGGAAAAAGGGAGATTCATTTCCCAACAGTCAACTTTCTTGGTCATTAGAATTACAATTATAGGAGGGGTAGAGCTGAGATGACAAAGTGAAAACAGGGGCTCACCTGTGTTCTCACATAAATTTCTACAGATAACTCTAAAAAGTGAATATGAACAAATTTTAGAGAGACAGAATAGACTAGGAGACAGAGTACAACAGATTTCCAGTCCAGGACAACACAGAAAGTCAACAGGAAGGATTTGACATACTGGGAGGGGGGAATGTGGAACCATGGGCTATACAAGCACAGATTGGACTATAGCAAAGTGGGGGTGGACTCTGCTAAACTGAATCACCTACAGCAGTGATAATTCCCAAACCTCTCAGCACAAGACAAGGGTCAGTTGGAGCTGGGTGAGAGACAAACACAGAGTCTATGACAGCAGCAGCTGCTACTCCTAGGGCTATCAGCCCACAGACTAAATGTTTTAAAGTCACCTACATGAGCTTCTGGGAGTTAAGATGGCAGAGCTTACCATAAATGGTCTCATTCCCTCCTTGTTGATCTTAAAATATCCCAGAGCATATTGCTCTAGGAAAAATCCTGAAATAGTGGAACCAGAAAAAAAGAGGTACTGCAGTCTTTTTGCTCAGGAGGCTAGAGAGATTGACAGGAAGGGTCCCTCTTGCTATGGCTGAAGGGGACCAGTACAGGATGGGAGGCATCCCAGCAAGCCCCACCTCAGTGGATGAGTGGGAGATCCTGGGCCCCAGCGGGGTGGAGACAGCAAGTGCTGACACCAGGACTCCAAGTATGCTTTTGCACAGTCAGGGGAATTTACAGACACCAGCGCAGATGGGTGTCCACCAGCAGCTGAGCCTGCCTGAGTTCTAGTCCAGGGTTGGGGAGCTGGAGACATGAAGAGACCAGACCATCTCTCCCTCCACACCTAATTCTGTGAGTTTCAGTGTAACCCTGGGCGAGCACAGAAAGACCTGACCTTGGCCTTGGCGCACACATACTGGCCAGATCTAGCTTAGCACCAGGTGAGCTGAAGCATTATATAGGTTCCAACTGATAGAACAAGAATCCACAGCACAAAAATTCAGTCATGAGGTCCCTAGCTTTCATCACAAGAAGCATGGGACAAAACCCCCTGTACCCCAGGATATAGACAATGACAATGGGCAAAAAGCAAATTGGAAAAGCAAAGAAGATAGAATCTTTCTATAGAGAAAGGGAAGATCAAAATGCAAATTCAGAAGAGGACAGCGTTGATGCTATACTCACACCTGAAACTTCAAAATGGAATATGAACTGGTTTCAAGCCCAAAAAGCATTCTTGGAAGAGCTCAAGAAGTATTTTAAAAATCAAATTAGAGAAGGAGAAGAAAAATTGAACAATTATTTTATTTTATATTTTATTAAAAAAATGCTTTATTAACTTCTGTTTTACATCATTCATTTCCTCCAGATATTGAGTTACAATTTTCCCCCGTTTTTCTCCTACCCACCCTGCCAAAATAGGAGTCTCACAAGATATCACTTCCTCCAATCTGCTCCCTCCCATATCTTCTCCCATACCCCCTTTGACTTTTCCATTAGAGCAAGATGAATCTCTGTGCCCCAATGCCTGTACATATTATCTCCCAATTACAAGCAAAAGAGCATTAATAATAGTATATATATATATATATATATATATATATATATATATATGTATATATATATACATATATATGTATATATATATATGTATATATATATATATATATATATATATATATATATATATATTTGAAACATTTAATTTTAAGACCTCGAATTTCAGATCCATTCCCTTCCTCCCTTGTCACCCATTCCTTCTGGGGAGATAAGTAATTCAGTATATGTTGTACATGTCTAGCTATGCAAAACATTACCATAGTAGATATATTGTACAGGGCTGCTTATAATTGCCTCCCACCCATCAAACCCCCCATCTGGTCCATTCCCTACTTGATCCTGTCCCTCTTCTATAGTGGGTAATTCCAACCTCCCCTGACACCAAGAATGCCCTCCCATCCATCATCCCCCCTCTCATCCCCTTTCCCCTATTCTGCTGCAGGTGGAGCTATCCCATTTAGTATGTATGTCATTCTCTCCCTGAGCCAAATTCAATAAGAATGTGGTTCTGCCTTTTTGCCTTCCTATTCTTCCCCTCCCTTGCAGCCACTTCCCCTTGCTTCTTCTACATGAGATAGTTTACCCTACCCTGTCTGTCCCCATCTCCTCTTGCCACTTGCCTCTCTCACCTCATAATTTCAACCCTTAAGTATCATCCCTTCCCAACAAAGTCAACCTATGCCCTCTATCCATGCATAACTGTAAACATATATACACACATTCACATATGTATTCATATGACCATACACCCTTCTTCCATTATTTTCATACAGAGACAGGTTTCATCAGTCACAGTTATTGTTTTTCCATGTAGGAATGTAAATAGGTCAACTTTGATAAGTTCCTTTTGATTTCTTTTCCCTGATTACCTTCTCAGGCATCTCTTGCTTCTTGTGTCTGGATGTCAAATTTTCTATTCAACTCTGGTTTTTTCCTCAAGAATGCTTGAAAGTCATCTATTCCACTGAATGATCATATTTTCCCCTGAAACAAAATACTCAGTTTTGCTGGGTAGGTGACCCTTGGGTGTAATACCAGTTCTTTTGCCCTCTGGGATATCATATTCTATGCCCTTCAATTCCTCAGTGTAGAAGCTGCCAGGTCCTGTGCTATTCTGATTGTGTTTCCACAATATTCAAATTGTTTCTTCCTGGCTGCTTGTAGTATTTTCTCCTTGATCTGGGGATTCTAGAACCTGGCTATAGTATTCCTGGGAGTTTTCTTTTTGGGACCTTTTTCATGAGGTGATCGGTGGATTCTTTCAACCTCTATTTTGCCCTCTGGATCTAAAACATCAGGGCAATTTTCCTTGAGAATTTCTTGAAGGGTGATTTCTAGGTTCTTTCTTTGATCATGGCTTTCAGGTAGTCCAATAATTTTTAAATTGTCTCTCCTGGATCTATTTTCCAGGTCAGTGGTTTTTCCCATGAGATATTTCACATTGCCTTCTATTCTTTCATTTGTTTGGATCTGCTTAACAGCATCTTGATTTCTCTCCAAGTCATTAGCTTCCATTTGCTCCAGTCTAACTCTGAGGGAATGAATCTCCTCTGTGAACTTTTGAGATTCTTTTTCTATCTGGCAAATTTGGCTTTTTAAGGCATTTTTCTCCTCATTGCCCTTTTGGGCCTCCTTTGCCATTTGAATTAGTCTATTTTTAAGGTGTTGTTTTCCTCAGTCAGGCTGTTGACCCTCATTTTATACTTTTCCTGCATCCTTCTCATTTCTCTTCCCAATTTTTCCTCCCCTTCTCTTATCTGACTTTTAAAGTCCTTCTTAAGGTCTTCTATGGCCTGTAACCCTCTCACATTTTCCTTTGGGGCTTTTGGAGCAGGACTTCTGACCTGAGAGTCCTCCTCTTGTTCTATGCTTCGATCCTCTTTGCCCCCAAAATAGGAGTCTAATGTTGCATTTTTCTGTTTATTTTGTTTCCTTTGCCTTGGCATGTTGTCTCTTAATTACTTGACTTTTGGGCTTGTTGCCACAGTAGGACTCTGCCACCAGACAGGAGAGCTTTCCTCCTGAACGTTGGGATCTTCACAGCTTTCTGGCAAGCTGGATACCCACCCCAGACCTCCCCCCACCAGATCACAATCCAGATCCAGGGAGGTTAAAGCAAGAGAGATTAACCCCCAAGACTGATCACTGGATCTCCCTACAGTTTGCAGGCCAGGAACTGGAGCTGCCACTGAACACTACAAAATGGCATGTCTCCTCAGAGACCTCTAGCCCCCCAGGGGAGGAAGCCGACACGTTCCCCAAATATTGGTCCCAAAGTCCATAGGGCACTAACCTCTCATTTTGTCCTAGGCATATCTTAGTTGATAATTCTGGAATTGCCACAGCTGCTGGTCTTCTGGGGTCCCTCCAAATGGCTGCTGGCCTGGCCACCCTGGGACTAAAACTGAGGCTCATGCGGACCTGGGCTCTCCTCATGCTGCACTGCTGGCTCCCAGAGCACTGCCAGCTCCCAGTGTGCTGCCATCTCCCAGAGCCCTGCACTGGTCTTTCCTGCAGGGCTGCTGGGCTGTCCTCAGCAGGAGGTTAGCTTCTCTGTGTCGTTCTGTGGGTGCTGGGACTCCAGAAGTTATTCAGAGTCCCCTTTTACATAGTTTGGAGGTGATCTGGGGGGAGAGTGCCTTGAAAGCCCTGTTTCTACTACACCATCTTGGCTCCACCCCCTCAAGGAGAAAATTCTGTAACCAGTCAGAAAGAATTGGAATATCATGGAACAACAGTCAGGATCACATAGGACCTTACAACTTCTATAAAAGATTAGAGGAATTGGAATACGAAATATCATAAGGCAAAGGAGTTTGGACTACAACTACCCAGCAAAACTGAACATAGTCTTTTAGGCAAGGAGATGGACATTTAATGAAATACAGTACTTCCAGACCTTCCTGATGAAAAGGCCACAGCTCAATGTAAAATTCGATCTTCAAATATCAGACTTAAGAGAAATGTAGACAGGAAAAAAAATGAAGAAAAAAACCTTGTTATTCAATAACAACAAAATGTTTATATCCCTATGGTGGATGATGATACTTGTTAATCTTAAGAAATGTGTATTTATTATGAAATTTGGAATGGATAGAGAGATATGGGTATAAATTAACCGATGTGATGATAAAAAAACTAATTAAGGGGTACAAAGATATTGTAATGAGAGAAGAGGAAAGGACGAGACAGAAAAGGGTAAATTATATCACTTGAAGTGGAACAAAAACATAATACCGTGCAGGGAAAGAGGGGAGGGAGATTAGCATTGTTTGACCTTTACTCTCATTGGATTTTTTTCAAGGACAGAATAAAATACTCAGGTAAGTATTGGAGTCTAACTTATCCTACAGGCAGTGGTAGGGGAAAGGGTATAAAAAGGGAAGGGGTTGTTATAGGGGAGGGAAGAAGTAGTAAGGGAAAAGGGAAAGAAAAGAGAGGTGGGCTGATAGGAAGGAGGGAAAATTGAGGGATGCAGTGGTCAAAAGAATTATAACTATACAGTTATATATTTTATACACATAACTAACACATGATAACATTTCTTGTATGTAGAATAAGTATATTACATAATTATAATTACACATTTTTAAAATAAAATCATTCCTTTCAATTATTTTGTTGAGTTAATTGTATGTATGTGTGTATATATATATATTGTTTTCTTAGATCAAGTTACTTCATCCTGCACCAGTTCACATAACTCACTTTATCTTCCTATGTGTTCTTAATGCTCAATATTTCTTAAAAGTTAGGGGCGTCTAGGTGGCGCAGTTAGTAGAGTGCTGGCCCTGGAGTCAGAAGGACCTGAGTTCGGATCCATCCTCAGACACTTAATGCACACACAAACAAACAAAAAAACCTAGCCATGTGACCTTGGGCAAGTTACTTAACCCCAATTGCCCTCCAAAAAGCAAAAAACAAAACAAAGCAAAACAACAAAAAAAATATTTCTTAAAAGTTAATAATATTCAAGTAATACATATATCATAATTTTCAACCATTTCACAATCAATAAATGTCTACTTTGTTTCCAATTCTTTACTAAGTGATAGCAGTTCTTATACAATAAAATTGTACTACTCTTGTTACCTAGCTCACTTTCAATGCTATTCCTTGTATTGCCCTTAGACCAAGAAATAAACCTGATCATAGCAAGCCACTCTGGTATTCAATACTCCATCATGTGGCTTTGTATATTTCATTAACTATTTAATACTAGTTGCTAGATCATCTGTCCTCTAAAAATGACTTCAATAGTATTTCTATCTAGATTACAGGCTAACAGTTAACAGTATTGGAAGCAGCTTCCTGCAGCTGAAAAGATATTCTTTTTTGCCCCTCTTGGAAACGAGTCTATTACTCTTTGTATCAGATATGAGTAGGAATAGAAGAAAAAAAAAACTATAAGGTAATGTTCAGTCTTCATAATATATGCATTATAAGAGTGATTCATATCAATATGCATGTATTTCCACAGCATGTCCTTTATCTATCGGCCTTTGTGCTCACTAGGTGCCACTACAAGTCCATTGAAAAGCATTGACAGAGCACATAATCCATCTAAACAAATCATTTTTAGTTGCAAAAAAATTCTCTAATAAGTAGCAGAAGCAACAACTTATCATGATGGAGTAAAGATGCAGTTTTTCTGCAGGCATTCTTACTTGAAAAATAGCGATTCATTTGGCATCCTATGCCAAACATCTGGACTGTCTCCAATATATCTCAAAAAAGAGAAATTATGGGAAGGGGATTGAGAAGCACTTCCCATTCCTAACATACAATCTGCTGCTCAAAATTCACTGAAATGAAGTCAGTGTCAGAAGGAAAAGATTATCCATCAAATATTGAATGTACCAAACCACATCAGAGGCAAGATCAGCAGGGTGATGAATGAATATTTCAACAGTTTATGCACCCTCAGCTAACAGAAAGGTCACCAAATCACCATTAACAATCAAAAATAACTTCAAGTTTAAGAGCATCCACACACCATCCAGACTGCATACTTTCCAAGGTTCCAACACACTGGTTATTTTTTGAAAGATGTAAACTTTGTTCCCATGTGTGTCATACAAAGTCAAGAAGAAACTCTCAGAGCTTTCCAAAGAGAGACACTTGAAGCAGATTTTTAATGCACACAACTTCTGCCTAATATACATACATACATACATACAAACACAAAATCAGAGACTCTGACAAAAAGGCAGAACAAGGACATATGCATGCTAAGTCATTGATGAACAGGAAAGGTCAAACAATTCTGAATTTCATCCACAAAACTCTTGTCCAATATATCTTTGCATCAAGTGGAAAATCAGGAAGTAAACTGGCTCAATTTGTAGATATGTTATATGACTTTTGTTATGGTGCAACCTTATGTGGATCATAAATAATACATTCTTCCTTGTTTTCCCCTTCCATCATCATATTTTCCTTTAAAAGGTAGCAGAGCATGGGATTTTTATTCAAAGGACCAGGGAATAAAATAGTATAAGCATTGATTAAGTAATTCATATGTGTCAGGTACTATGCTAAATACAAGTATTATCTCATTCGATTACAGATTTAAACATGGGAAGTACCTTCAACTATTTCATCCCAATCGTTTTAGAGAAGAAGAAACTGAAGCCCAAGAAGGTTAAAAATAATTCCACGTGGCATATAAGAAGTAATTGGCAGAGCAAGGACTGGAACCCAGATTTTTTTTATTCTAAATCCAGGATCATAGCTGATGATTTCTCTTTTGGTTAGTTCTTACCTAAGTAATGTCTGTACAGCTATGCTGCCCTGCATCGTATTTGTCTCTGGAGTCACATTAAACTTCAGACTCATTGGGATTCAATGTCAAACATTACAGAGGTTATGTATAACTGCCTGAGCAACTACAACAGGCCAATGTGTAGCAGAGTACAATTTAATAGTTTTTCAGGAGTACACAATAACCCCCAGTTGGTCAATTTGAATACTTTTGTTTACTCATAGGTTGACCTTAGTATATCAATGAGGAATATAATTTTTTAGGGAAACAAGAAAATTTGACTGATGTCCCAAGGGTCAACTTGAGTCTTTCAAGCAGAATTAAGGAATAGGAAAAGCATGTCTGGAGAGAATTCCCGCACCATCTAGATTGATTGTTTAAAAATTAGAAGCACCATAGTGCTAAAATGTATTTGATAGGCATTGACTGTACTTTAGGCCAAGTTAGTCTGTTTGTCCAATTAATTATTCCAAAGAGGCTCCTTGATTAAAATCATACTTTAAAAATGAGTATTCTTCTGACATTATTGTATATCTATAAACCATGGAATACCACAATTTTAGAAGAATCCAAATTGCAGGTAGCATAAAGGGCAATATACAGATACATGAGACATATGAGTAGGCTGTAGCATATTACCAACTAAGAATTATGTGTGAAAACAGACATAAGGGATAGATTATATATATATATATATATACATATATATATATATATATATATATATATAGAGAGAGAGAGAGAGAGAGAGAGAGAGAGAGAGAGAGAGAGAGAGAAATGATGTTCCTCATGCAACAAGAGTGAGGGATAAAAATTGGCATCCTGCATCTTCAACTCATTCTAAAAGATGCTGAAAAACCCAAATGGAGGCCTCCAGCATGTCAGGCAAATCATATTTATGTGATTTGAGCGAATGATAAGGACTTTGAAGGATTAGACATGAATATGTTTCAATTTTTACTAGTGTAGTATGTCCTTACATTGATTGAGACCATGGAAACAGCAAGGTATTTGAAACTGCTTAACAAAGACTCCTTTGTACATGGTGCTCTTATAAGCATTTTTTCCCACAGGAAGATGATGCCACTAACCAATAATGAGTAAAGCCTATGCTTTTAGTCATTTCTAAAATGGCAGTATGATTCGTACTTACTAGTTCCCTCTTGAGGTCAAGGACATGCATTTACAGCATAACTGGCTGAAGTTTTGGGGTCTACTCTATGACCATTAACTAGAACAATGATGACAGGGATGAAATATATGTCTAACTGCATTAGCATCAGCCAACTAAGTGTTCCTGAAGTTGCTGACTTCCAAATCTGCTGTTTGAGAAAAATACCATCTACTCATCTGTCCAAGTGACCTTTAAATTCTAGAGCAATGTGCTAAGCTTTATGTAAAGGCTTTTTTAAAGGGTAAGCCAGAAAGAGGAAGACAATTGTCTGAAATGATCACCGATGCCTGAAACAGAGGTGATACCACTCTCAATATTTTTTAAAATATATTTATGTACTTTTAGTTTACAACATTCAGTTCCACAAACACTTGAGTATGAAATTTTCTCCCCTTCATTAGTCAAGTTGTAAAGAAGAACTATAACAAATAGAGTGAACAATGAGAAAGAATGAATGAAACAAAACAAAACACTAAAGAGAGAGAACAAGTACTTTGCTTCAATATGCATTCAGACTCTGAAGTTCTTTTCCCTGGATGTGGATATCCCTTTCCATCATAAATTGTTTAGAGTTGTCTTATAATCTTGCATTGCTGAGAGAAAGACAGTCTATCAAAGTTAGTTATCACAGATACAATGTGTCTGTAATTGTGTACAAAGTTCTCCTGGTTCTGCTCCCCTCACTCAGCATCAGTTTATATAAGTCTCTCAAGGTTATTATGAAGTCCATCTGCTCTTCATTTCTTATAGCACAATAGTATTCCATTACATTCATATACCACAACTTGTTTAGCCATTCCCCAATTGATGGGCATCCCCTTGATTTCCAGTTCTTTGCCATGACAAAAAGAGTTGCTATAAATATTTTTGTACATATGGGTCCTCTTCCCACTTGTATGATCTATTTGGGGTATAGCCCAAGAAGTGGTATTGCTGGGTCAAAGGATATGAACTATTTTATAGCCCTTCGGGCACAAATCCAGATTGTTCTACAGAATGGTTGGATCAGTTTACAACTCTGCCAACAATGCAATAATGTTCCAATTTTTCTACATACTCTCTAGCATTTATTATTTTTCTGTTTTGTCATCTTAGCTAAACTGACTGATGAGATATGGTAGCTCAGAGCTGTTTTGATCTGCATTTCTCTAATCAATAGTGATATAGAGCATTTTTTCATATGCTTATAGCTTTGTTTAATTTCATCCTCTGAAAACTGCCTATTCATATCCTCTGACTATTTATCAATCGGGGAATGATTTGTATCCTTATGAATTTGACTCAGTTCTCTGTATATTTTAGAAATGAGGCCTTTATCAGAGACATGGTTATAAAAATTCTTTCCCAATTATCCACTTCCCTCCTAATCTTGACTACATTGGCTTTATTTGTATAAAAACCTTTCAGTTTAATGTAATCAAAGTTATCCATTTTACATTTTATAATGTTCTCTATCTCTTGTTTGGACATAAATTCTTCCCCACTCCATAAATCTGAGAGGCAAATTACTCCTTGCTCTCCTAAACTGCTTATAGTATCAGCCTTTATATTTAGATCATACACCCATTTAGACTTTATTTTGGTATATGGTGTAAGATACTGGTCTATGTTCAGTTTCTGCCATACTATTTTCTATAGGATTCCACTATTGATTACTCCACCCTTCATCTGATAATTCACCTGTGCATTTCACAGGATTCAGAGCCAGATCTTAGTTATGCTTTCAAGAATAAATAAATCAATAATCATTCATAATTTATGATATATGTGAGATGGTATCTCAGGGTTATTTTCATTTGGCATTTTCTAATCAATAGTGATATAAAGAATTTTTCATAGGAATATAGAGTTTAATTTCTTCTGAGAATTGACTGTTTATATATTCTGACTATTTATTAATTGGGGAATGGCTGCTATTTTTTCTTTTTCTTTTAAAAAAATTTAATTTAGATTCAAGGGACAGAACACAAATACAGAATAAAGAAAAACAAAAACTTATCTTTAACTTTAATATTGGAACTTAAATGCAAAGGAAGAAAGGGAAAAAAGCATGTCATGTACACAGCAGAACATGAAAGAGGATTCAAAATATGTAACAATAAAGTTTCATTTCAAGAAAGCCTGTATGATAAATAATACTCATTGTGTCAAGAATTGTACTTCTTTTATTTACTTCCTTGTGAGTTTTCTTTTGTTCTCTACTGTGTCCTTTTTTCTTTGTTCTTTTTTCCCCTCTCCCACATCCACAAAAGGCTACAATAAAGTTTGGTTTTATAAACACACACACACACACACACACGCATATATAGACATATATAAATGAATACTTTCCCAAACATATTCTACTCCTAACCTTTGTTTTCTGGTTTGTGCATATCTCTTATTTCCTATCAATCCCAGTATATATACATATACATATATACATACACACACACGTGACTTTCAGAAAATCTTTGGATAGATGGTAGAATATTGATATGGATATAGATATAGATATGGAAACTTGTTGGTTAATAGTATTTTCGATTTTTTTTTTTGTCATGAGAAGTATGATCAGAATTAGGGAGAAAGAATAATGAGAAAAGATATAGCATAAAATTGAAATAATTTAATTCTTTTTTTTTTTTTTGCTTTTTGGAGGGCAATTGGGGTTAAGTAACTTGCCCAAGGTCACATGGCTAGGTTTTTTTGTTTGTGTGCATTAAGTGTCTGAGGCCGGATCCGAACTCAGGTCCTTCTGACTCCAGGGCCGACACTCTACTCACTGCGCCACCTAGTCGCCCCGAAATAATTTAATTCTAAACTAATAAGTAAATAGTTTAATATAAAATGCAAAATGGACAATATCAACAGTATAAAAATTTGATCCATTAGACAGAAAGATCATTTTTGTTGCTTTTTCTCTTCTTTTAAAAATATTACTTATAATCTGCAATGACTCTCTGGAAGGTGAAGGAAAGGAAATAAGGGTGAACATTTCAGTGACTTAAAAGGCAAACTATTAAAATTTTATTTTTAAAAATTGTGTGGATCTAAGGGAGTGGAGTATAGGAAGCACTCATCCAAGTACTCTCAACATCCTTCCCCAAGGAACTTCAAAATAACAATTTGAGTCAAATTCTGGAGTGGCAGAGACAACAAAATGTCAGGGCAAGGTATTTATCCAGTCCAAGACAGATTAGAAGATCAAAAGGAAAGATCTATGACATAGGTGTTGAGGCTGAACCAAAGGCCACATGGATAAAATACCAGTGGTGGTAGCAATAGAAACAGCAACAGCTTTGAGATTTCTCAAATCAGAGATAAGAAGGGAACCTGGCAATTGGTCAGAAAGAGATGAAGGGGGATGCCTGTACTAGCACTGGACATATGCCCAAATTCTTAAAAAAACAAAACAAAACAAAACAGAATTGGCCAAATGGAAACAGGGGTACAAAAGCTTACTGAAGAAAATATTGACTTAAAAGTTAGAATGAGGCAAGTGGAAATAAATAACCCTATATAAGACATTAAGAAACAGAAAAACAAAGTCAACAGAATGAAAAAAAAAAAGAAGTTAATGTAATTGGGGAAAGTAACCTAGAAAGCAGAGTGAGGAGAAATAAATGTATAGTTATTGGACTACCCAAAATCTACAAGGAAAGAACCTAGATACTGAATTTCAAGAAATTATAAAGGTAAACTACCACAATAAACTTGAAACAGATGGTAAAAAGGAAATTGAAAGAATTCACTGATTAAAAGAGATAAGCAGGAAAACTACACCTTGTTAAAAGGGACCATAGAAAGTGAAGTACTATTAATACTAAATATAGCAAACACATTCTTAAAGGAAAAGTCAATGGATATAGGAGGAAATAGACACTAAAATTATACTTATCAGGAATCTCAACCTTTCCTCTTAGAGGGAGATAATCTAATCATAATATCAACAAGAAACAAGTTAAGGAGATGAACAGAACCTCAGAAAGTTACCCTTGATGGACCAGTAGAAAAAACTGGGAACAGAAAGGTATAGACTGTTTTCTCAGCTCTACAGCGCAACTTCACACAAAAAAATGAACTTGTATTTGGGGCATAAAAACCTCACAAACAAATGTAAAAATGCAGAGATATTAAATGTACCATTTTCAGATCATAATGCAATAGAATTGCATTCAATTAAGAGTAGTGAAAATATAGATTAGAATTAACAGGAAACTAAATAATTTATTCCTAAAGAATGAGTGATTTAAAGAAAAAACCACAGAAACAATAAAGGATTTTATTAAAAATAGTGAAAATGATAACATATTTAAATTTGTGGGATGTAATTAAAGTAGTACTTAGGGGAAAATGTATATCCATAAATCCAAAAACGTATATCCATAAATGCACATCAATATAAGAGAGAAAGAGCAAATCAGTGAAGTTGGAATGAAAATCAGAACAACAAATTCAAAATAGCAAATTAAATATCTCCCCAAGATGGAAATCCTAAAAATCAAAGAAGAGATAAATAAAACTAGAAGTTAAAAAAAATAATTTAATTAACAAATAAAACTAGGAGCTGGTTTCATGGAAAAAGCAATAAATAAATTGACCATTGGTTAATTTGATTTAAAAAGAAAGAAGGAAAGATAATTATTAGTCTCTAAAATGAAAAGAGTACATAAAACATATAAATCAATGAACAGGAAATTAAAGAAATTATTAGGAAATATTTTCCCAATTACATGTCAGTAAACCTGACAATCTAAGTGAAATAAATATTTACGAAAATAAACATTGCCTAAATGAACAGAAAAGGAAATAGAATATTTAAATAACCCTATCTTAAAACAAGCCAAAAATTAACTCCCTGACAAAAATCCCAGGACAAGTTGAATTTAAAAGTGAATTCTTCCAAACATTTAAGGAACAATCAATCCCAATACTATATAAACTATTTAAAAAAAAAAAAAAACAGGTAAAGAAGGAATTTTAGCAAATTTGTTTCATGATACAAACATGCTTTTGAAACCTAAAGCAGAGAGAGCAAAAACAGAAAGAAAACTACAAACCAATTTCCTTAGTGAATTTGATTTAAATTTTTTTAAAAATAAAATACCAAGGAGATGACAGCAATACATCACAAATTTCATATACTATGACCAAGGAAGGATTTACATCAAGGCTCTTTCAATATTAGGAAAAACTATCAACACACTTGGCAACATCAATAACAAAAAACAACAAAATTCATATGATTATGTCAATTGATACAAAAGAAAAGTTCTTGACAAAATTCAATACTCTTTCCTATTAAAAAACAATAGAAAGCATAGGAATCAACGGAACTTTTTTTTTTAAAGCAATTGGGGTTAAGTAACTTGCTCAAGGTTACATGGCTAGTCATTATTTATGTGTGGGTGCTCATTTTCTGAGGCCGGTTTCCATCTTGGGTGTTCCCAACTCTGAGGCCGGCGCTCTTACTCACCGTGCCACCTAGCCGCCCCAGAACTGTTTTAAAAATAATAAATAGTATCTATCTAATTTGGATTCAGCCCAAGTATCATTTGTAATGGGGATGATCTTGAAGCCTCCCCAATAAGATCAAGGGTGAAGTAAGGATGTCCATTATCACTATTATCATTCAATATTATATTGGAAATGCTAACTATAACAATAAGATAATAAAAAGTATAGGTATAAAATATGCAATAAGGAAATAATACTATCACTCTTTGCAGATTATATGATGGTATACTTAGAGAATCCTAGGGAATCAACTAAAATATTTGAAACAATTAACAATTTTAGCAAAGTTGCAGGATGTAAAATAAACTCAAATAAATCATAAGCATTTCTATATACTATGAACACAACCCAGTAAGAAGAGATGGGAAAATTCCATTTAAAATAAAATAGATAATATAAAACATTTGAGTCCTATTTGCCAAAAAAAACCCAGGAACCATATGAACACAATTAAAAATACTTTTTATACAAATAAAGTCAGATCTAAACAACTGCAGAAATATTAATTGTTCATGGGCAGACTGAATGAATATATTAAAATAACAATTCTACCTACCTTAGTTGACTTAGTGTCATACCAATCAAACTAAAAAATACTTATTTCATAGAGATAGAAGAATATAATAAAATTCACCTGGAAGAAGAAAAGGTCAAGTATTGCAGTAGAATCAAAGAAAAAATATTAAAGAAGGTGGCCTAGCAATACCAGATTTCAAACTATATTACAAAGGGATAAATCTGAAAACAATCTGATACTGGCTAAGAAATAGAGTAGTGGATCTTTGGAATAGATTAGGTGCAAAACACACAGTAATAAATGATCACACTACTGTAGTGTTTTATACACCCAAAGATACAAACTTTGGGCACTAGAACTCACCATCTGACAATGACTGCCAGGAAAACTGGAAAGTATTTTTGGAAGGAAATAGGCATAGACCAGTATCTCACAATAGAAAGTGTTCATTTTGTAGGGGCAGCTGGGTGAAGCAGTGAATAGAGAATCAAGTCTGGAGTCAGTGAGACCTGAGCTCTAAATTGGCCTAAGATATTTATTGACTATGTGACCCTGGACAAATCATATGTTTGCTTGTCTCAGTTTCCTCAACTGTACAATGTGGATAATAATAGCACATATGTGTCTGGATTATTGTAAGAAGATAGTATATGCAAAGCACTTAGTATACTACCTGGCACATAAGTAGGTGCTTATATTATGTGTTAGTTACTACCATTATTACTATTATAACATTTTTTTTGGGAGGGCAATTGGGGTTAAGTGATTTGCCCAAGGTCACACAGCTAGGTTTTTGTTTGTGTGTGGTTAAGTGTCTGAGGCTGGATCTGAACTCAGGTCCTTCTGACTCCAGGGCTCTACTCACTGCGCCACCTAGCTGCCCACTATTATAACATTAAGCTTCTCTGCAATCTGTCTTTGATTTCTAGTTTATTCTTTCTGAACCTTATTGTCCTATACACTTAGCACTACTCTCATCTTTTCCCATCTTTACAATGAAATCTACAGGTATAAGAGTATATGTTGATTTGATTTGGAAGGTCTTATGTCAAGTTCTTTGTAGAATATTTATATTACTTCATCTTTATCATATCATGTTGCTGCATATACTGTAATTAGTTTCACAGTGTTATTTTGTATTGGCAACTACATTGGCACACCCAGGATGGCTGCTAGCACAGGTTCTTGAGCTGCTTTACTAAGAAAGATAGCTGTTTAAGGGGTCAACAATCTTTTTAAATTGCATTCACTAGTTCAGGGGAAAAGTCAACACCCTGAACTTCAGAGAAAACACAAACAGGTATATATAGAGAAAATACAAGGAGAGTAATAAAGACCAATAGACACGGCCCTGACTTCCATAATCAAAGTAATATTGCTATAAACTTTAAATACATACCTGGATTGAGAAAGCCTTTATATCTGAGCAGTTGGGGAGCTCTGGACATATAGCTACTCAGAATCTCAACCAGGGATCACAAGATCCTTCTCAAACAAACCCCCAAAGCAGAATACCAAGTCAGAGTGTATATACACTTCTCAGAGCTTAAAGGCATCACAAGCCTCCTGATTCAATGCCTAATTAGAAATTAGCAAAAGGTGCGAAAGCCTTCCTGTAAGCAAGGTTCCTGTAAGTATGGTTCCTTTAATGGGCTCCATGTGGGCCTATTAGTGGGTGGAGAAAATCTTAAATCCCATTAACTTTACATCTTTTTGCTAGCATTTGTCATTATAATACCATTACAATAACCAAATAGTGTATAAAATAAAGGGTTTATTTTTGTTTGTTTTTTATTCTCCTTTGGGAGTATAATATCTACTTTGCTGAATCTCTTTTTGCCTCTCAAAAATAGTACCCACATTCATATTTACCTTTAGTTGTAGCTTATCTATTGCTTTTGGTTTTATTAATAGCAACAATACTGAGATTGATGTGATTCAGCTCCTCATGCTATCTGTTTACTCACTGGATAAGAATCACATTTACAGTAACCACAGTGAAATTAAAAATTATTGAAAGTCTAAAAACTGTGATGATTGACAGTTTCTGACCCCTTTCTCACTACTCTACCACCATCCCTAGAGAAATAGGAAAGAGTTAAACTCAGTATTGTTTTAATGCTTCTTTGTTTCATGGGTTGCTATGGCCAAAAAGATGTATTTACTATTAGAAAGCCTATCAGTGATATGACCCTCTATAGCTAAGTTGGTACATAGGAAACCCAGCAAGCAATTTTCAACACCTACTATGTGCCAGCCAATGTGCTGAGTACATTCTGCTCCAGGAGTCATACTCATTGACTTTCCATTATGACAAAACCTATCAGGGACATTTATTGTTGCCATAACCTAACCTTATTATGCACTTCACATACCTCCACAACATGATAAAGCATCAGAATAAGACTTTGTAGAGAAATGGAGTAGATTCTTAATAAATATTTCCTGATTAATTATACAAGATTATGTTTGATCTCAGAACACAGAAAGAGCAGCAGTAAGTGGAAATTGCAAAAAAGTAGGTTTAGGCTTAATGATCTAGAAAAACCCCCCATAAAATTAGGGGTATCAGTAATAAGCAGAATGGATTCCTGGGAGAAATTATGAGTTTCTCCCTCTTTAGATAAAAACTATATGACTGCTTTCTGGGGAATATTCTAGTGAAGATTATATGTTATGTGCTGAACTGGATGGTTTCTGAGTTTCTTTGTAATTCTGAAACCATATATTTTTCCCAAAATTTATATCATAACTGAGGCAAATTTATAAAAATAAGTCATTCCCTAGTTGATATATGGCCAAATGATATGAACAGGAAGTTTTCAGAAGAGGAAATCAAAGATATCAATAGTCAAATAAAGTTCTCTCAATCATAACTGAGTATAAAATGAAAATTAAAACAACTCTGAGATACCATCCCACACCTATCATAATGGTGAACACTACAGAAAAGGAAAATGGCAAATGCTGGATGGGATGTGGAAAAGTTGAAACACTAAAGCACTATTGGTGGAGTTGTGAATTAGTCCAATTTTTCTGGAGAACAATTTGAACTATATTCAAAAGGCTATAAAACTGGAAATACTAAGCAATAGCACTACTAGGCTTTATTGCAAAGAGGTCAAAGAAAAGGGAAAAGGACATATAGACATGAAAATATTTATAGCAGTTTTTTCTGGTGGCAAAGAATGGGAAATTAAGAGGATATCCATCAATTAGAGAATGACCAAGTTAGGGTATATGATTGTGACACAATACCATTTTGCTTTACGAATAATGAATAGGACAGTTTAAGAAAAACATGGAAAGACTTATATGAACTAATGCAAAGTCAAATGAACAGAACCAGAATATTGTAGACAGAATCAGCAATATTATAAGCATTATCAATTGTGAAAAACTTAGCTACTCTGATCAAGGCAATGATCCAGGACACTTCCAAAGACTCATGATGAAAAATGCTACCTATTTTCAGAAAGAGAGAGAAGTGACAACCTTTGAGTAAAGACTGAACTGTACTTTTTTAAACTTTATTTTCTTGGAGATTTTGTCTTTTTTTTGCAATGTGGCTAATATGGAAATATGTTTTGTGTAACTTAACATGAACCAATTGGTATATAATTGATTGCCTTCTTAAGAAAAGGTGGGGACAGAAGGGAGAGTAAAAATGCAGAAGTCAATTTTTTAAATCAATGTTAAATTTTTTATATGTAATTCAAAATTGTTTAATGAAATAAATAAAAACCTATGCCATTCTATTTTACAAAAGCAACCAGGTGAAAGTAGGAAAAAATAGTAGGTTGCTCATCTCTCCTGATATTTCCCCATATAAAAATGACTTGTACAAATATTTTCAGACTCTCTTCAATCACTAGTAACTCTACACAACATCTGAATAGACAAGTCAACATAATTATTCTCCCTTTGAAGTTATAAAGAGAGGGGCTCACAGAACTTCTATATTTGACCCCAAGAAAAAGAGTAAGATATATGTCATTTTCTGAAACCTAGACTCATACTCCACATAAAAATCTGGCTACTTCCTTATTGAATATTATGAAAAATTTTACTTTTCCATTCTATCCTTACTTCCTATATAGATTATCTTGGATAAAATGGCTCACCTTTATTGCACCTCATTTTTAGCTCTCCATATTTAATCATGTCCTCTAGCATGACCTTTTGATTTTTTTTTTACTGTGCTATATCTTCCCCCCTTTAAAAAAAATGTCACAAAAAGAAAGATACATTCTCAACCTTCTGGCCTTCAACTGTTAAGTTTATATCACTAAATATCATAAAGAACAACTTTCATATTTCTTCCCCTTTATATTTAACCATGACTAAAAACACGCTTGTAGTTCAGTGCAAGACACTTAAAAAAAACCCCTTCAGTCATGCAACACAGGCATACAAATGAGCTCCAGGGTTTATAATCAATTCATCCTTTCTATCCCCCTTCTGGGTTTGTTTATGTTAGCTTAGTCTCCATCAAAATGATGTCTTAATTAAATCTGAAGAATGGCCATTTGCCTTTACTTTAGTGATGATTTCATTCTGCCATGGATATCCATTTAATAGATGTGTAACAGACACAAAATGCAACATAGATTTCACTCTAGTAAGCATAGGCTGATTTTTAATTTTTAAGTTTTTATGGAGCTTCAAAACATTTCAGTTTACCATAATCTGAAATAGTTTTCTATCCAAATGCTGATTTATTAAGACAAATTTCAAGGATCCTTGATGCAGTGTTGGCATTGAACTTCTCAGGAAGCAACCTGAGAGAAGTAAAATCAAGGTACCACATAGATAATCAGAAATTCTAACTATAGTTCCATATATACTTGGGTTCTACTTTCCCACTAAAGCCAAGTTCTACTCAGTGCCTCACTGAGTTACCTCTCTCCAAATAAGGAACAGAGGCAGTTAAAATGTGGAAAATTAAGAAAATGCAGAACACATCATTAAATCATATACTCAGGAAGCTGTGGCAATCTTTACTTCGACTCACATAAGGTCTACTATAAATGAAATATATATTTTAATTATTTCCAGTTTGGATATTCCCAATGTGCAACATGGAGCCTCAACTGCTCACTGCAGAATAAAGGAAAATTGGGTGGTAAGGAAGAAGAATGTTGCAGCTAATGCAGAACAGTTGCAAGTTATATTCTACATTGCCCTGAGCAAAACTCTTCCTTTTATTTTGGAGAAAAAGCAATTGGTTTCCCCTACAGTACAACTTCTGTGCTCATAGTCTGTTTACTCATGAGCTCTGACAGGTTTACTCAGAGCAGCTTTGCAAACCAGCTGCTCTCCCAACAAGCACTGTGGTAGTAATTCTTTAAAGTTGCAAGGATAACCTATAATGATACATGGCCTTTCATGATGCTAGGCAGGCAGAGGGAACTGTTGACATATTTTAGTTTTTGCATAGCATTTTCAATTACAGAGAATGGGGAAAAAAAAAAACTACGAACTTTTTTTTTTCAATGCCCCCTCAGTAGACATCCATCAGGGAGCATGTAGCATGCAAAGTTACTTAAATCCTACCTCCACACCCCTCCTTAACCTTCTGGAAATGTGCCTACAATTTTTCTTTGTCATTCCTAACCCAATCAGAATCAAACCTTAGTCTTTTAAGTGAAGTGGGATCTATATTCCTGCCAGTTAAACTACTATGATGGCTCAAACCAGGGAAGGAATTAGTGGAAACCACAAAATTGTATGCTATCCTGCTTTCAAATTCATTCAGCCAATTTCTACACTCTCCCCTCCCCCATTTTAATAATGATACTATTCAATTTGTAAAAGAGGTTTTCGGGGGGCAAACTTGAAGAACTCAGCACTCTAAAATTCCATTACCCCAAAAGGTAATTATGCATTTCGGAGAGTTTTGCTCTTTTTTCTCAAGTGTGCAGGGTAGCAGATTTGACCTTAATTTTAACCTTTGCCTACTGTTTTCAGGAATGGCTGCAAAGCTAGCTTAACACTTTGGAGCCTTGGGACTTTTAGTTCTTGTATTCTGTTGTCTGCATAGGCATTTACTTAGCCTGCTATCAAATCCAGGTCATTAAGGGAACCTATGCCCACAGCATAACTGAAAGTTAAGAATGGATATTCTATGTAAGAGGATGCTTTTCTGGGGACAACATAAAGGGGGGGGGGGAAGAGTTGCCACAAAAAGAAAAAAAAAGAAAATAATTTTATTAAAGCTAAGGAAGGTTTAGTGTATTTTTAGGAGTAAGATAAAATAAAAATAGAAACATTTAAATATTAGTTTCTAAAAACTGAGCAATCCCATATTTATGGCAAGACTTCCACAATGGAAACTCAATTTACCACAAATTATAGCTGTTCTTTCTTGTTCTTTTACAAGTAGGACCCTGAGAAAAAATTTAGAATTAAATTCTTTAAAAAGTATGGAGTTATATTACAGAAGCAAATAAAAAATCAATTTGCTTCACCATCATATTTTAAACTTCCATGGGAAGAGATTAGTCTTTATATACTTTCTCTTGGCATAATCTTCTTTCCCTGATATAGAAAGTACAGTTTTCACAGTTCTCCTTGACAATGCTTTTCTTTGGTTTCATTCCTGGGGTATATTAGCTCTTCTGACAATCTCCCCCAGTAAAGTAAAAAAAATCAAATTGGCAGGAAAATTTTTGGAACAGAAAATAATATTGTCATGTTAAAATCAATATTCTATAACCCTATTTTTATACTAAAATTTATTGTACAAATTGAGCTTTTCTAATTATCATTTGTAAATTTTTTGGTCCTAAAGCATTATACAAAATTTTCTTTTTATTGAATAAAATTAAATTTATTTTCCCACAATGAGGAAGCAGAAATGGAAGCGATTTCTCTCAGGGAATAGCAAAGGAGGATAACATAAGGATCATTTGCCCTTAGCTTCCAGAGTGAAATGCCAGCATTGTTTTTTTTTTTTTTTTAAAGCAATTGGGGTTAAGTAACTTGCTCAAGGTTACAGGGCTAGTCATTATTTATTTTCTGAGGCCGGATCTGATCTCGGGTCATCCCAACTCCGAGGCCGGCGCTCTTACTCACTGAGCCACCTAGCTGCCCCTATAGGGAAATTGGGGTTAAGTAACTTGCCCAAGGTTACATGGCTAGGTTTTTGTGCGGATTAAGTGTCGGAGGCCGGCTCCGAACTCAGGTCCTTCTGACTCCAGGGCCGGCTCTCTATTCACTGCGCCACCTAGCCGCCCCAATGCCAGCATTGTTAAAAACAAACAAACAAACAAACAAACAAAAAACTCATATATTACTATCAAAGTCAGAACCCTTATTAGGATTATTGGGGAAAAAAAAATCAGTTGGAATAGGAGCAATGGAGTGGTTGCTGGTAATTGCTTGGAAAATAGTTCCATCACAAGTAGAAAGAAAGGAGGCACTTTCACCTTTGCCCCTAAAAACATTGGGAAAGGGAAAGAATGCCCCATAAAAGATAAATGAGGGGTAGGGATTGAGCTTGGTGACAGTTATTTCATGTGACAGCAGTAGAGATAATGGTAGTAGTTACTTTAGGAAGGAAATACAATACAATTGGAGTGGCTAGGTGATGCAGTGAATACAGAACCAGCCCTGGAGTCAGGAGGACCTGAGTTCAAATTCGACCTCAGTCACTTAACACAGAAACTAGCCAGGAGACCTTTGGCAATTCACTTAACCCTAATTGTTCTACCTTTCCCCTCCAAAAACAAAAACAAAAACAAAAACAAAACAAACAAAAAATAAACCAACACTACAATCTCTGGGAATTGATTCCTTGAAATAAAACCCCATTTACCCTGTGTTAGAGCTCTGACCAAAAGTTTCCTAGAAAAACCAATCAATTAATTTAGATGTCCTCACCTCCAGAAAATGTTTCCTATTTCCTTCAATCATTGCTGACCTCTGAACTTGAATAGCATTTGTCTCTTTCTTTTATAACACTTATCAAATCCTAATTTGCACTATAGTTATTTGTGTTCCACCTTTAATTAGGGTTTAAGCTTTTTGAGGGTAGGAGTTGTCTTAAACATCCTTGTCTACTAAAACACCTAACTGTATTTCTAATGGATTTTCAATAAAATGCTCATCTAAGTGTATGTTGACCCTAAAACAAAGTCCTGCATAACTTTCCAATGCTACAATTCTGTGATACTATGGAAAGAACTTTTTATGTTGTCTATGGCAGCCAAACTCCTCCAAAAGATGTCAAGCCTTCATTGAATAAATGTGCATCATACTGCAGCTCAATGAGAGTGCTGCCTAGCCAATGTTTTTTTTTTTTTCCCAGCACATAATTCACTAGCAAATTGCCACCTGATGCTAACTTAGGTCAAATTCATATCATAAGATGAAATGCTCAGTACTCCATGCCAAGTTTTCAAAGTTGCCCCTTCATCAGCCAAGACTCCTTTTTGAAATACTCCCCAAGGGAATTTCTTTTCTGACTCTCTAAGTACTGCCAGGACTTCTTGGATTTAGAGAGGGTGGCTTTTTTGTGGGTTGGTTTTTTTTTTTTTTTTAGTTGTTACATTTTTCACTTATTAAAAAGAAATAGGGGTATATTTTTATTTTATTTTATTTTTAAAGCAATTGGTGTTAAGTAACTTGCTCAAGGTTACATGGCCAGTTATTATTTATATGTAGGTGCTCATTTTCTGAGGCCAGAACTGATCCCTTGTCCTCCCCACTCAGGGGCCGGCACTCTTACTGAGCCACCTAGCCACCCCAAGTGCTATATTTTTATATCCCAACTACCTTCCTTGATATTTGCCACCTTCATGGTTAACAACTCTCTAGCAGACTCACTTATTTTGAGGACCCTTGATATGAAAGAGCCATTTAGATTGTATTTATACTTGTGAAAATAAACTACCTATCTCCCAAAGTTATCTAAATCAAGTGATAAAGATTAGAACTGGTATTTCAATGTTAAAGGGATTTCTAGGAGGAGGACACTTCTAACAACCAATCTGGGCATCTTATCTGTAGTTTATTGTCTTATTTACCTTTTTACTGGGAGGTGAAATGGTTAGACCAGAGTCACTAGACAGAAGTGTGAGGAGAGTCAATGACTTGCTGGCCTCATCATTCCCTCTCTATCCACTAAGGTCCACTTATCTTTATGCTAATGAAAATGAAGTAAAATATTCAAAGTCCTTAGAAAAGTAAAAAAAAAACCTCACTAATATAAATTAACTTGATCTGTACTTAGTAAAGTGATTATAGTTCAGCAATACGTAAATGCTAACATATCAAGAATTCTGCAAATTTGTTGCTTGCCTTCTCAATTAAGGAGGGAAGAGAGGATGGGAGAGAATTTGGAACTCAAAATTGTAAAAAGTAAAGGTTAAAATTGTTTTTACATGTAATTGAGGAAATTAAAGTGAAAAAATTAATAGAAAAGAAAAAAAAGAATCCTGCAAGTTTAGGCGAACACCAAACTACCAATACTTGCTTTCTTTCTGCTTTAGAAAATGAATATCTTCACATGTGGAATAAGATAAGAGTGACTTCGTGGTCTTGTGATCAGCAAGATGGAAGACTAGAAACTTGTGCTAATCTTCACAATTTTTGAAATCTCTCCAAAATAAGAGCTATGTATGAAACATTAAGCAATGTCATTTATCTTCATGATATGATCAAATATCCTAACAAGGAAACAGCCTGATGTGCTATCAGAAGAAAAGTTAATCCCTAATCCAAAATTAACATGATTGGACCAGAATTCAAATCTCCCCATACCTACCTAGTATTCTGCCATGCACCATGGAAAACCAAAAGCAAGGGCTTGCTTTGGCTGGCATTGCAACATTGCAATGCTTGATATGCCAACAAAGTACATCCAGAGAACTGAGAAGCAGGAGGAACTATGAGATTTCAAACTGACTGGGACTCCATTATGGGTGAAGCAAAGGAAAAAGACACTTAGCTGTGGCCAGTTCTGTCCTTCCCAGAAGTCACTAAAGGTGAATGCTGAGGCTAATGAAATGTGAATTGGCCAGCTGGGAAGAGGCTGAAACAATTTTGAAGTTCAACCCTAAAAAAAAAAAATGCCATCAAGAGGGAAGGGATATGAAAGTGAGTAATGTGAAAATATAAGGGGAAAATGATTGAGAACATCAAAAATCTTAGGAGAAAAAAATTAAAGACCTTGAGCACAAACAGATATACTGTTGAGCACAACTCCACCCTTCCCCTCCCCTAATTGATCTGTAAACAGTCAACTCTACCCTTTCCCTCCCCTAATTGGGGAGTTTCAGCCTAGGCTCCACTAGGGTACATTCAAATGCACATTGACCAATCACTGATTGTAGTTTTGGCTTATGTAACCTGGCTATTGAATCTCTTTAAAAACCAGGAAACTATCCATGCCAGTACTGTCTGATTTGGGTAACCATTTAACCCAGGCAGTCCTGTGGTAATAAATCCACTTCCAAATTTTAATCTCGGGGATCTTCTGTCTCGATCCTTTAAGCTCATTCGGAGGCCCTCAGCAAGATCTGCGGTGTTCTGTGGCACGACAAAGATCCCCAAGTAAGAAGAGCTCTCCGGAGGTAGGAATCTGCTCGCCCTGATCCCTAGGGGGGCTAGCCCCTGATGACATACCTGGGACCCAGGTCTCAAGGAGGGAATGATTGCACCTGCCTCCTGACTCCAACTTGCTCCTCATTTGTCCTTTTGTGGATCCAGGACCTCTATTTTGGGGATGAGTAAAATTCTGTCCTGTTTCCTGGAGGGGGGAGGGCTAGATGTAGCCATTTGTGCAGGGGGCCTCTCCTCCCCAGGCAAAGCTGAGACATCATCCCTCTTGAGTGTAAATGATTTGGTTATATGGCTGTTTGTCTGTACCTGTCCTATGCTCGCTAGAGATCATTTGCTTCCTGTTCAGAATCTGTAGGAGGTAAATAAGTGGGGGTATGGACCTTTGTTTGTATATACCCTATGTTACACTTAAGCCCATTCCTGTTCAGAATCTTCAGGAGGCAAACAAGTTGATAGGGACTGTAATTTGTCTGCGTATTCGTAAAGTTTTGTCTTGAGCTCATTTGCTTAAAGCCTCCCAATTTTTATTTTGCAAAGCAGGTATTCGAGTGGCTATCAGACGGGTACCTACAAGGGAGCTTTTCTGATTTCCCCTGGGAAGATATATTTGTTTAACATAGTGAGGAGCATAATTTCCCACCACCTTATGACCCTCAATTCCCTCCCTCCCTCCCACTCCCTCTGCCTCTTCTCCTAACTCCTGGGGGCTTCCAACCTCCTTGAATCCCCTTTCACTCCCCATCCCCCATACCTGGACTGGGGCAAACCATCAGCCCCCAGAAGAACCCACTTTGGCTTCTGCCATCCTTCCCCTCATGGAATCTATTGACCCAGAGGGAGTCCCCTTCCTAATATATGCTCCCTTCTCCACTTCATATTTGTACAATTTGAAAACTCAAAATCCACCCTTTTCAGAAAAACCTCAGGCTCTTATTAACCTCCTTGAATGTGTCTTTCAAATGCATCATCCCATCTGGGAGGACTGTCAACAGCTCTTAACCACTCTATTCACCACTGAAGAGCAAGACAAAATTAAATAGGCAGCCAGAAAAGCTGTGCTAGACCCTGAGGGTGGGTCATGGGAGGAAAGTCAAGAAGAGGTTGAGAGAGTGTTTCCCTCTTCCCAAGAGGGGCCAAGAGGCATTAGACACCTACAATCAATACCTCCTCCAGGGCCTAAAAGTGGCAGCTCAAAAAAAAACAAAAACAAAAACAAACAAACAAACAAAAAAAAAAACCTGGGCCCCTAGATTCAGGGCTGCTAACTGGCCCCTTTGTCTCCAGGCCATTGCTGCAACAGCCCCCCTTGTTTAGGAAGGTGATAAGCTTTCCTTGGGTCAGCCCCTTTCCATCTCCAACCCTCAGTCTGTAGAGACACACTGGCTTTTTTAAACTCCCACTATCCCCCCCCTCCCCCCCTCCCCCCCCCCCCTGCTACTAAACCACTTTTTGTTTTCACCTGGATAGACCCTGAGGGTGTGTATTGTAGCTAGTTAACCTGGACACATCTGCGCCAGAGTTTCAAGAACTCCACTCTCCCCAGCTGTCTATGATTGGCTTCAGGTCACTGATCAGGTCCAGGGTTCAAGATCCAATCCCACTCACACACCCCTAAGAATGGAATCTCTACATTTGTGAGTTTTTTGTCAGCTTAGTGGAAAATCTAATATTATTTCTCATCTAGAATTAGAACATGTGCAAAAAGTTATGCAAACTGCTCAAGATCATTTTAACAGTTTTTAATTAACTTTCTTCATCAAGGTCTAATGAGATTGTAAAAGCAGAAGAGATCTGGCTGTTTTGATCTGAATTTGTAGTTATTTCATGCTCTAAGCAAAAGTTAACATTTGTAACTGAATGTATATTAAAGATTCAATTTCTGAATTATCTTTCTTCCAGAGTGGATATAATCAAAGGGTAAACAAACTTTGTGAAACAAGGATGTATGTCTAATATTCAGTCATGAGGTTCAAGTCAGGAACCTCTATTGTTTAAGGCAGTATAGTTATGTAGTAAAAGAATACTAATTTATGAAGTATCTTGTTTATATAGTTTGTAGAAATATAAAAGAAAGTGACATAGCTTGAGTCATACTAACCCATCCTAACTCCACTTCTGGTCACTTTCCTCCTATTCCTTTTTGGCCCTTGTTTAATCTTTTTGCCAGATTTGTTTCTTCTAAGCTCAGCACCCTTGACTTGCAGATGTCATCTTAGGCTGAGCACCCACTGTCTGAAGACCATGGCCTGGACCTGGCTTCGACCACGTTTTTGCTACTGGCTACAGACTCAGCACCTTATCAAACAGAGACAAATCTACCCAAATGATTTTGGGTCCCAGCTATTTAAGGTGGGGGATGGCTGGGTACTTGGAATGATGGGGGTATTTGGGTACCTGATATTTAGTTTAATCAGAGATACTTTAGTTGAGCAAAAAGAAAGATACCATTTTTAAACACCAGGTTAATTCAAACTGTCTTTAAAGTCTATTTATGAAAAGCTGAACAAAGCAGATAAGAAAGTTTGGGATAAATGGGGTTCATCCAGCTCCTCCTGTTTCCAGTTTTAGAACTATGTTGAGAGAGCATGAGGAAGTTTTAGGAAGGCAGAAAGATTTGTAACTTGAGTTTGCAATTAATAGCTCAATCAAATTTTGGATGGCCCTATCTGAAGGACAGTAGTCCATATTTATTTGCTACTTAATAATTTGGGAAACTGTAAATTTTACTATTTCTCTAAAGCCTTGATTCAAGAGTCATTATTAAAGCTGATGATGGGATGTCAGAGGCTGCAGGCCGTGAACCATTCAAGGTGGATGTCTATGCTTGGAAAAGTTTGGGGACAACCTTGGACAATGGCCAGGTGGGGTCTCTCTGACTTTATTTCCCAATTGTGCCTTTTCTTTCTGAAAAGGAAACCTCCCACCTACTTATGCCTTAGCCTTGCTTTCAGCACCTGGTGACTATCTGAATGACTAGTGGAGATGACTCATGCCTGGAATCAAACAAGGCTAAGGAAGTTTTCCTTCTGGCAAGGTTTATAACATTGTGCCTCTTTTTATTCTATAGCAAATTCACTGAGAAGTAATATTGAGGGCCAAATAAATGAATAAATATAGAGATAATATCCTTCAAAGAAGGAGATGATAATAAGATCAAAGGTATGGATTTGGGGATTTTAGCACAAGGATTATATAAGATAGTGGTAAGGGTGAAGCTAATGTTAATTTATTAAGGCATCTGTCTGATAATTTTACAAAGGACAGATGAAATCAATTAAAATAAAGGTTTTTCGTATTTTAAAGGATTCCTATACCTGGTACAGGATTTAGTGAAGGTAGAAATAACAAAGAATAAATAAACTGAAAATTCTCTGTAGTTTCAAAATATGAAACTAATATTAAGTAATTGCACTAATTTATATTAAGTCAAAATTATCTGGTCACCTCTAGATCTGAAATGGAGAAGAAAAACTCCTTTTTAAATTCTGTAACTACTTAAGGCATCTAGGATTTAAGTGTTGCTTAAATGAAATAGGTCACTGGAATACAAGGAATTGTATGTTAATTATGATTCTTATATAGTTTGTATGTAAGTTTTCTTGGTTATCTTGGTGACATATACCTGACAATGTATTTATGTCATTTTGTAAAATTGTGAGAAAAACCTCAGTGTATTAACTGAGCCTAGCCCTGTGTGGCTAAGAAAACTGAACCACTTGTTTGAATTTAGTCTTGCATGGCTAGAAAACTGGACCTTTATATGTAAAATCGTGTTTCTGGAGGCTCTTGTATTATACATTTGAACTCTAGTCATCTAAAGACTACCCCCCTGAGCCTTGGAATCTGAAAAAGATGACATCAGATGCAGACAGCTTTCCCAAGAATCTGGACCTGACCTCTATTGGGACAGCTTCTTTCCTGGAGAAATTCAACTAGAGGACCAATAGAAAAATGTGGCCCCCTCCTCTTCTTTCTGACTATGGCCTTGCCAAGGTTTTAATGTGACAATGGATGGACAAAGGATGATTCCTTTGCCTGTAAATCAAAAGGGAAAAAGGAGGAGTCAGGTTGGTGGCTCCTCCCAGGAGACTGCCTCCTAGTCACTGAGGCTCTGGGGATGGAATGGTTAAGGCTTTTACACCAGACTACTCACCTGGGGGAAAGAAAACTCAGTCTCCTCTTGAGAGAAAGGTACTATATTCCCCATGTAAATGAGCACCTGTCTAGCATTGTGAGTCGTTGCGAGACTTGTGCACCGGTAAATGCAAAAACAAAAAAGATAGGGCCAATGGGGGTCAGAATAAGAGGATTACAGCCAGGGGAATATTGGGAGGTTGATTTCTTTGAGATAAAACCACATGTGCAGGGCTATAGGTATCTCCTGGTATTGGTGGATACAGTCTCTGGGTGGGTAGAAGCATTCCCTGTGAAAAATGAAACAGCCCTCAAAAAAAGTAATGAAACTGTCCCTTGGGTTGGCTTCCCCAAGAGAATTGGGTCAGATCCTCAGACTCTCAACTTTGACTTCCGTGAGCAGCCAGTATATGAAATTTTCTCAGACCTCAGAACTCAAGGCTGAGAAAGTCCAGACCATCCCCTGACACATGTTTGGAAGACCACCACCCATTCTTCCTCTAATCTGGGAAGACCTAAATGCTGAAATCACTAATTCTTCCCTCATCAAGTTCCTACAGGGTCTACAGGCAACTCAGAAAAAACAAAAACAAAAAATCCTCCCCTCAGTCCTCCCTACCCTCCTGATCCTAATCCTGAGCTCAACCTCAGCTCACCCATTTCAACCTGGAGATTCTGTGCTGGTAAAGAAATTCACCACTATGGGTCTAGAGCTGAGGTGGAATGGACCATATGTTGTGATTCTCACTATACCCACTGCTGTCAAAGTGGACTCTATTCCCATGTGACTCCATTATACCAGAGTGAAGCCTGCTGTCACCTCAGAATGGAAAGCAGAAGTCCATGAGGACCACCTACAGCTAAGACTTATCCAATCCTTTCCCTGATCCCCCCTTTTACCTCCTTGCATGGTCCCCCACAATCCCCATGCCCCCAGACCAAGCTATACCTGGGTGGTAACCACAGGAAATGGACAATCCTGGACTTTCCAGAACCTGGAGCACATATGGCTTCCCCTCAACTCCCTTTTCCCGAACTGGACTATTTGGGGGCCTACCAGCAGATGCAGGCTACCTGCCCTTTTCAGACACAGGATACCCGTGTGCGTATGCTTGTGTCACAGCTTACCACCACCTTCTCATAGCCCTGTGCTACAGGGCAGGAGGTAGTGAAGGATCAGACCCATTGTTCTGAATCTATACAATCCGGTCTGATCCCTGGCAGCCCATGCTCAATCTCACCATTCAAAACCTCTCTGAATCTGCCTGGGGAGTCTAGGTTTCTCGGTTCCTAAGAATCACAGTCCCTGAGGAGGAGGATGGAGGGAAGGTGGGAAAGAGGGTAGTACTGACTGTAACCAAGAAGCCTCCTGTGCCCCTCCCCAATCATCATCCCACTGCTTAGCTATCCCTGCCCCAATAGGGAATCCTGATGTTCAAATCACAATACCAGCTGACACCACATGGGCCTGGTCAAGTCATAGGTTCCCTGCCCCCCAACTTCAAAGATTCAGGAATCTCTCAATTATCAGATCCCCTTACTCACCCTCCTGTCAGCTATTCATAAAACACTTAACAGCTCTAACCACATGTTGGGAAAAGATTGCTGGTTCTGTGTTGAACCCCAGCCTCTTTACTATTTAGGGGTGGCACTAAATGCCTCAGTCACCCAAACTTCCAACACAGAGAATTGTGAGTGGGACCACCCAAGGCTCATCCTTGGGGATGTACAGGGAACAGGTTTCTGCCTCATATCATCTAGCACTCCTTTATCCAGGTTTCAGTATAGCTCAATTTGTGGACAAATCCATGAGATTCAGGCCTCTAGCTCAGACTACTTCCCCGCCCCTCTAGGAGCCTGGTGGGTATGCCATGATGGCCTTACCTACCGTGTCTCTGCTACAGTGTTCCTCAGAAAACAACAACACACTGAGGGCCCCCTGTGTATCCTAGTGGCCATAATTCCCTGGGTCACCCTTCTCCCAGGTGAACAAGGTTGGTGTTACTTTTCCCCAGAAGGGCAACTGAGCTGCCACCAAAGGCAGGTTGTACCACTCCTCATTACTATCTCAGTGGGCTTGGGCCTTGTGGGTTCTGCAGCAACTGGAATGGCAGCCTTGATTAAGGGGAAGGCCAACTATCAGGCCTTAAGTACACAGGTAAATATTGACCTCTCCCATATAGAGTAGTCCATCTCAGCCCTGGAAAGACAGGTGGACTCTTTGGCAGAGGGGTTCTCCAGAACTGTAGAGGCCTTGACCTTCTTTCTCTTAAACAGGGTGGCCTGTGTGCAGCCCTTGGTGAGGCTTGTTGCTTCTATGCAAATAATTGTGGAGTGGTGAGGGGGAGTCTGAAGTTGGTATGCCAGAATATTGCTAATAGACAGAGGGAGCTAGAAAATTCTGAAAATTGGTATCAGTCCCTGTTCCCCTGGAACATCCCCCTGGATCACTACATTGGTATTAGTCTTGGTATTAATATTGGTATAAGCCTCTCCTCCTCCTGACCATAGCCCTACTTGTAGGACCCTGTCTCATTAATCACTTTCTACAATTTGTCAAGTGCTGTGTTAACTCTGGACCCCCACTACCATACTTTAGGAACAGAATTGGGTAACCTCAATGATGTGACCCCAGCCATGTCAAAGGTTTGACATACCTACAAAGAAAAGGAGGGAATGTTGAGCACAACTGCATCCTCCCTTTCCCCTAATTGATTTGTAAGCAGACAACTCCAACTTCCCCTCCCCTAATTGATCTGTAAACAGGCAACTCTACCCTCCCCCTCCCGTAATTGGGGGGGTTTCAGCCTAGGGTACACTAGTGTACATTCAAATGTACACTGATCAATCACTGATTATAGTTTTGGCTTATGCAACCTGGCTATTAAATCGCTTTAAAAACCAGCAAGTTGGGACAGAGTCAAGATGGTGGAGTAGAAACAGCACTTCCACTGAGCTCCAACCCACACCACTTCAAAATTATGAAAAGGGGGGACTCTGAAAGACCTCTGGAGCTCCAGAACCCACAAAATGACACAGTGAAGCTGTCCTCCCACTGAGGACATCCCTCCAGCCTGGCAGGGAGCGGCCAGCACAGCACTCTGGGAGCCACCAGTGTATCTCTCTGGGAGCTGCTAGCACAGTGCTCTGGAAACTGAACCCAGGCAAGTATGAGTCATGGTTTTACCCAAGGGCAATCAGACCAGCAGCCGGCTGGAGGGACCCCAGAACACCAGGAGCTGTGGGATTTCCAGAATTATCAATACATAGATGCCTGGGACAAGGTGAGTGGTCAGTGCCATATGGACTTTGGGACTGGTTGGGAGAATGCAGCAGCTTCTTCCCCTGGGAGCAAGGGGCTGCTGAGGAGCAGGTGCAGCTTACGACACATTGCTGCATTGCAGCTTCAGCTCATGGCCTGTGAACTCTAGGGGAATCTGGCAATCAGTCTGTGGGATAAGCACTCTTGCTTTACCCTTCTTGGATCTGGACTGTGGTCTGGGGTGGAGGTCTTGGGGTGTGTGACCAGCTTGCCAGAGCCTGTGGAGGCTTCACAGAGGCCACCCAACTAATACCTCCAGTAGCTGAGAAAACCCCAACATTTGGGATGGAAGTTCCCCTGGCTGATGACAGAGTCCTACTGTGGCAACAAACCCAAAAGTCAAGTAATTGAGTAGCAATATGTCTAGGCAAAGGAAACAAAATAAACAGAAAAATGCAACATTAGACTCCTATTTTGGGGGCAAAGAGGATCAAAGCATGGAACAGGAGGAGGACTGTGAGGTAAGAAATCCTGCACTAAAAGCTCCAAATGAAAATACAAGCTGGTTACAGGCGATAGAGAACCTTAAGAAGCAGATAGGAAAAGTGGGGGGAAATTTTTGAAGAGAAATGAAAAAGATGCAAGAAAAGTATGAAATGACAAATGAGGAAAATAACCCCTTAAAATTATGAATAACCCCTTAAAAGTATGAAATGACAAATGAGGAAAATAACCCCTTAAAAATAGACTAACTCAAATGGCTAAAGAGGCTCAAAAAGGCAATGAGGAGAAGAATGCCTTAAAAAGCCGAATTTGCCAGATTGAAAAAGAATCTCAAAAGCTCACTGAGGAGAATCACTCCTTTAGAATTAGACTGGAGCATATGGAAGCTAGTGACTTTATGAGAAATCAAGATGCTATTAAGCAGATCCAAATGAAAGAATAGAAGGCAATGTGAAATATCTCATGGGAAAAACCACTGACCTGGAAAACAGATGCAGGAGAGGCAATCTAAAAATTATTGGACTACCTGAAAGCCATGATCAAAGAAAGAATCTAGAAATCATCCTTCAAGAAATTCTCAAGAAAAATTACCCTGATGTTTTAGAACCAGAGGGCAAAATAGGGGTTAAAAGAATCCACAGATCACCTCCTGGAAAATATCCCCAAAACAAAACTCCTAGAAATATTGTAGACAGATTTCAGAATTCCCAGATCAAGGAGAGAATATTACAAGCAGCAAGGAAGAAACACTTTCAATATTGTGGAAACATAATCAGGATAACACAGGATCTGGCAGCTTCTCCACTGAGGTATTGAAGGGCATGGAATATGATATTCCAGAGGTCAAAAGACCTGGGATTAAAACCAAGAATCACCTACCCAGCAAAACTAAGTATCATGTTTCAGGGGAAAATATGGTCACTCAGCGGAATAGAGGACTTCCAAGCATTCTTGAGGGAAAAAACCAGAGTTGAATAGAAAATTTGACATTCAGATACAAGAAGCAAGAGATGCTTGAGAAGGTAAACGGGGAAAAGAAATCACTATGAACTTATCAAAGTTGAACTATTTACATTCCTATAGGGAAAAACGATAACCCATCTGATGAAAGTTTTCTCAGTATGAAAATAGTTGAAGAAGGGTGTATGGTCATATGAATACATTTGTGAATGTGTGTGTATATATATATATATATATATATATATATATATATATATATATATATATATATATATATATATATGTTTTCAGATAGTTATAGATAGAGGGAATGGGTCAAATTTAATAGGAAGAGATGATACTTAAAATGTGATGTTAAGAGGTGAGAGAGTAATGAGGGGGTGGGGGTGAGGTGAGGAGTAATGGGAGAGACAATGGGTGAACTGTCTCATGTATAGAATACAGGGGAAGGTGGTTGCAGGGGAGGAGAAGAACAGGAAGGCAAAAAGGCAAAACCTTATTCTCATTGAATTTGGACCAGGGTGAGAATGGCATGCATACTAAATAGGGTGTCCCCCACTACAGGAGCTTGGGGGGGGGAGGAGGATGGGGGAAGGTGATAGAGGGGATGGTGGGCTGGTGGGGGAGAGATGTTGGAAGCACCCACTTTTGAAAAGGGACAGGATCAAGGTGGAGAGTGGACCAGGTCGAAGGTAGGATGGGAGGGGGGGAAATTTAGTCAGTCTTTTGCTATATATCTACTATGGTAATGTTTTGCATAGCTACACATGTACATCATATACTGAGTTGCTTATCTTCCTTTTAAAATCAATTTTTTAAAAAATATATAAATACTATGATTAATACAATTTTGCATATAATTGGGAGATAAGATGTATAGACAATGGGGCTCGGGGATTCATCTTGCCCTATTGGAAAAGTAAAAGGGCGTATGGGAGAAGAGATGGGAGAGAGCAGATTGGATGAGGGGATATCCTGTATGCGTGTTATTCTGGGGTGATAGGTAGGGGGTAGGGTAACTCAAAATCTGACAGAAATGA
Source organism: Gymnobelideus leadbeateri (assembly GCA_011680675.1). Taxonomy (NCBI): domain Eukaryota; kingdom Metazoa; phylum Chordata; class Mammalia; order Diprotodontia; family Petauridae; genus Gymnobelideus; species Gymnobelideus leadbeateri. The sequence goes on from WOXC01001144.1 coordinate 104,684, forward strand.
ATGGTATAAACCAGAAGTTAATAAAGCATTTTGGGGGAAAAAAACTGGCAAGCTGTCCATGCCAGTACTGTCTGATCTGGGTAACCATATAACCCTGGCAGTCCTGTGGTAATAAATCCACTTCCAAATTTTAATCTCGGGGATCTTCTGTCTTGCTTCTTTAAGCTCAATAACACAATCAGGGAAGGAAATGTGACTTCTAGAAACATGTAAAAAAGTTCAGATATCTATGAATACATATTGCAAGATACAAGTAAATGAATCAACATTAGAAGAAGAAGCAAACACTGGATTACCACAAAAACATGGAACCACAGTAAAAATATCCTGACTGGTTAAAAATGTAAATAAGAATTTTGAAAAACAAAACGTATGGCATGAACAGTACAGCAATTGTCAAAGCAAAAAACTTAAATCCATGTTGGCAAACCTTACCAAAGAGACAAAAGAGAGAGAATAATAGATTGAAATACAAAACCCATGGAAACAATAGACAAACTGGGAGAAGTGAGAAGCATTAAAAGAAGATGATGTCTGTACAAGAAAAAAAAAAGATTGATCTCAAGGACTCACACATATAAAGATAACTTGAGAATAACTGATTTCCAAAAATAACATCAAAAGTCTTTATGCCATATTAAAAAATTAAAAAAAATTGTTTAGTAATTCTGAAAACAGAAAATAAAGTGATAATTGAAAGAATCCACAGATTGTTTAGAAAACCCTTGTACTGCAACTCCAAGAGACATAGTGCTTAAATTTTAAAATTCTAATTACAACAAATTCTCCCCAAAAGGGGCGGGAGGGAGTCCTTAAATGAAAAGGAAAGGAAATTTGAATAACCAAGACTATTCAGCACTCACCAGAAACTGCATCAGGAAATGCAATAATGGGTTCCAAAGACAAAAAAAAAGGAAAGGAGGACATCTACAAACCTGACTCTAATCATTAATGGGAAACAAAAATATGCATTCAATAAAAAGAGACATTAAAAGCATCCCAATCACAAAAACCACACCAAGAAATCATTTGCTTTTCTTACTCCAAAAAACAAAAATGTAAGAAAAATATATTCTCTCTAGGACAGTGACTTGTTCTTTTTGCCAGTATCACCACCCCCCTTCTCCTATCTTTTTAACTCAATTTTCCATAAGTGTCAAAATTCCTAATTATAGCTTGTCTCAAGGAAATATCAAAGTAAAGTGATAGTTATTTTTTAATTTAGGGAGTTTTAAAAATACATGTTGTTTTTTATACTGAAATTACTTCACATGCACCCACCACAACCTTTAGTATCCTCCTCTAAAACAGGAGCAAAAACTGCTCATTGAAACCTGATAATGACTACATCTAACAAAATGTGTTCTCACTTTATCCATTACCTCTATACAGATAACATAATCTAGCATCAGTCATCTGGAACTATTGTTAACTGTAGCATTTAATATGATTTCTGTTCATTTTAGTGTTGCTGCCTTCACTATACAGAACACTATAATCATAGTCTTCTCCTGGCTCTGCTTTTCTTGCACAACATTAATAGATACAAATCTTCTTAACCTTGAGAAGAGTAACTCTCTCTGAGCTAGGGCTCTAAAATTGACCTTTCAGGATACACCAGATTCTAGGTACTCTGTTGGTCTACATTTTTGAAACTATAGTTTACAAACTTCTATGAGTGGTGTACATTCAATAACAAGTCAGAGAAAACAAATAATTCAAAGGAAAGTAATTACTGAAATGAAATATACTTAAATTGATTTGTAAAATATCTTCCCATCACCACAAAAAATATGGTGTGCATTCTCCAAGTACTGTATGCATAGTATCTGTAGGAAGACTGATAGAGAGGTACACTTTAGGAAACATACATGCCCAAAACGCATCACTCCTCTGGCATTTCAGGGTATGATGACTTCTTATGATAGACAAATCATTCTTTGGGTCTATGGAATCTCTTCTCCTATGTTCTTGGTATCCAGATTCTATAGAACTGTACTTTACAAGACATGGTATCTTCTAAATCAAATTATAGCTCTCCTCAACAATGTATCAGTTTCCCTATCATCTCAACAGATTTTCTAATTCAGACTACTTGTCTTTTCTTATCTTGACAAATTTACTAGCTGAGATGTGTTAATCCCACTTGCTTAAAATTGTAATTATCTTCTTATTTCTCAGTTAGATCTTGATATGCTTCTTCTGCTCTGTATATTCAGAACATATATGTGTGTGTCTGTATGTATATATATATATATATGTATATCGATATATACACACAGTTATATATATATATATAGTGTATTTTTGTGTTGTGTATGTATGTGTGTATGTATATGTATATGTATATACACATACATATCTCTATCTATCTATCTACACACACACACACACACAAAGCTAGATGAAACACTTCATAGAATGTTGCAATTAAGGACATTTGAGTTTGAATCCCATTTCAGACATGTACTAGGTATGTGACTCCAGGCAAGCTGCTTAACCTCTCTTAACATTAGTTTACTCATCTGTAAAATGAGAATAATGATACCAACACATGTAATTTGAATTCCTTAAAGTGCTATATAAATATGAGCTATTATTCTGATAAAATTCTTCCTAAACTTGCAGTGGTCAGAAATGAGCATAGCGTGATCCAGATGTGTTTTGGAAAGCAACAACCTAAAGAAGAGGAAGCTTTTTTTTATTCTTAGAAGCTATGTGTCTTTTAACATAGTCCACAGTTGCATCACCTTTGTTAGTCATCATATTATACTCAGCAGCAGAAACCTCCACATTTTCTAAGACATTGATTCTGACCTTGTCTTTCCTGTCTTGTACTTGAGAAGTTGATTTTTTTAACCCAATTGCAAGATATAGCATTTGACGCCATTAAAGTTCATCTAAGTATATTAAGCTGAATGTTTTGGCTTGCCAATTCCTTTTTGGATCCTAAGTCAGTCATGTAGTGTATTAGTGAATCTTTCTAATTTTGTGTCATCTGTAACAGAATCATCTGTAACTGAATTGAGGATTCTCTCTATGTTTTTATCTAAACAATTGATAAAATGTTAATATAAAATTTAAATATGGTTATTCAGAGACTAAATAGAAATTCTTTTCTGACTTTTTTTCATAACCTTTAGAGCAAAGGAAGGTTTTAAAAGGCAATAACTTTGTTCTACTCAATAAACTCCAGTGCCCAATTGCCTCTAGGATAAAATCTAAACTCCTCTGTTTAATTTTAAAAATCCTCTGAAATCTGGCCTCAATCTATCTTTCCAGTTATATTATGCACTACTCCCCTTCCTATACTCTATAATCCAGTCAAACTGGCCTACTCTCTGTTCCTCTTTCCCAAGTCTTTACACTGAATGTCCTCCATTTAAAAATATACTTTCTTCTCACATCTGAGTCATAGAATCAATTCCTCTCTTCCTTCAAGGTGCAGCTCAAAATTTTCATCATATCTTAACTGAGTCTTCTAATTATAAGTGCCCTCCCTCCCAAACTATGTTGTAATGAACTATTTTGTACTTATTTGGATTTATTTATTATATTATTATGTTTATTGAAACTTAATGAAACTTAAAACTGCAGTAAACCTTTTGGGACACATTGTATATCTAATTGTATCCCAACCTTTGTGATCTTTCTGAGGAGGGTTGCTTTATTCATTGTATCAATTGTGTCTTGCATGTAGCAGATATTTAATAAATATTTGTAAATAAGAACTTGATAGAGAGTAGAGATTTGGGCATGTTTATAGACAGTGGGGAGGAAATAGGTAGTTTGAGAGAAAGATATGTGGTTATTTTAGTTGTATCCTCCTGTGAGATAGAGAGTGAAGGGATCAAAAATGCAATTAGAGGGCTAGTTCTAACCAGAGAGGAAGCACCTCATCCTCTGAGGCTGGAAAAAAGAAGAGAACATGGATGAAGATATAGAGAGATTATGAGGTACAGAATATGGGACATTAAGGAGTTCAAGATTAATGATCTCAATTTTCCCAAAAAAGAAAATGTGTCATTTGCTGAAAGGGGGTGGGATGGGGTTAGAGTAGTGGTCTTGCTTGAAAAGTGAGGGATCAGTTTAAAATAATTTCAAGGAGTGTGATAGAAAGACATAAAAGAACAAAATGATTCCCATATAAGAGTAAGGTCCCTGTTGAGGTATCCTGCATTGTCCTTGATTCTCTATACATGCCATCTCTTGGCAACTGAATTCATGTGAATGGCTTCAATGATGACCTCTATCTATGCACCTAACATCTAGATTTCAAATCCCAATATCTTCTCTTTATCATATCTATTATTTTCTCCTGGATATCTTCAAACACACATCAAATTCAACATGGAATAAATTGAACTCACTAGTTTTCTGACAATTCTTTACTTTCTCCTAAGTTCATTCATATTCTGTCATAGGAATTCCAAGTTCCTTAGAATCCAGTGAATTAGTTTCAAAAAATCAGAATCATCTTTGATTCCTTCCTCTATCTCCTCCTCGACATCAAATTTATTTCCAAGATGTATTGATTCTACCTCCTAAACATCTTATTCCTTCCTTTACAATTTAATGCCACTATCTGAGTTCAGGTGCTCATTATCTCTCCCATTGGTTATTAGAATAATTTTCTAATTGGCCTCTTTTCTCTACAATATGTCCTCCTAACTGCCAAATTCATCTTTTCTCTAATGTATAGGTTCATATAACTCACTGGCTCAAGAACTTGCTTATTAAAGAAAATAGAGGCTTGCTAAGCTAACATTCAAAATGCTCCATATTCTTACTCCAGCCTAATATCCTCACCTAATTTTATAAGGTTTCATGTACTATATGCCAGAAATGAATTGAACCAATCATTGTTCTCATCTGACCTTTGCATACTCTTGTGTGCACAAAATTATCCATTCCTGGAAAAGATTTACCTTTTCCCTACTCCATCTCTAAATGTTGATATCTTTCCTTTCCTTCAAAGCTATAAATCTTTCATGAAACCTTCCCTCATTCCCCACTGGAAGATATCTACCCCTTAATCTTTGACTCTCTCAAGCCACGGTTTAAAATCTCCTGCACACTTAATAATCTTATAATGTATTATAGTTATTTGTGTATATGTTCCACTCAACTAACTTAAGTTGCAGGTAGGGACTGTGTCATTTTTTCATCTTAGTATGTCTAGCACCTGACAGTGCATACATAGAACCTACATTTAGTGAATGTTTGTTTAACCAAACTGGATTTGCAGAATAACAATAATTAGACGTTTTTGCATTGTGGACAATATATAAATCACAAATTTAGGCAAATATCTTGTTAAATATATGTGTACTGTATGCAATAGAAAGTGCATCACTGGATCTTTCATCATCTCTATTACTTCTTAACTCTAATTACACTTCCAGGTGAACTCAATTTTCTAAAGTTATAATACCATGTCATCTTATTATATGGAGGTTAAAATACTGACTCATCAAGAAAGCCTGTTTTTTTTTCTTTTCCAGTAGTGATGAATTTTTATTGATTCATCAGTGTCAGTGATAAAAGCATAGACTATTACAGTAGGAAAACATTTTATAGTTCATATGGTACAATCTCCCACCAAAAACAACCCTCCTTCTTACAGTATTCCTGAAAGTGTACTTGAACACTATGGTAGATTTCTTTCTAATGTATAAAGTATCAGATTCTGTTTCATCATAGTTGTACTTATCAGAAAATTTCCTTATATTGAGTTAAAATCAGACTTCTTTGTAAATTCCATTGTCATCTACTCCCTGAAGTAATATAAAGTAAACATAATCCCTCTTCTACATGAAAAGGAAAATTGTGGCAGAGAGAAAAAGACATTTTAATATTGTCAAAATCCTTCACTTTTATCTTGGTTGTACTGTTTGCAAATTGTGATAGTGGACAAGATACAACCTTTCCAAGCCTCAGTTTCTTATCTACTAAAAAGGCAGGGCATGTGGAAGGGGAGGTAAAAATTTCTGTCTAGGGGTGACTAGATGGCACAGTGAATAGAGCACCAGCCCTGGAGTCAGGAGGACCTGAGTTCAAATTTGACCTCAGACACTTAACACAAAACTAGCCATGGGACCTTGGGCAAGTTACTTAATCTCAATTGCCCTACCTTCCCTCCTCCAAAAAGAAAAAAAAATTCTGTCTAATCCACCTCACGGGGCTATTATGAGGATCAAATGAGATGTATTTTGTAAGAGTGTTTTTAGATTATAATGTGATATAAAATATTATATACAAAGAAAGCTATCATCTAAGTACCCATAGTTCTCCTCTTTTGCAAGGTGAACATCCATACCTATTATTTCAACAGTTTCTTGTAAAACATAGTTTTTACTTTGCACCACCTTGATTGAGTGTCCTGTCTTAGATGCCTCACCCCAATTTGTAGTGTTTTTTTTTTACCCAGATGTGGTTTTGTTAAAAGCAGAGGAGCAGCAAACAATTAGGTTGAATAATTTCCTTTCTGACCTATATCCTTATATAAATGCAATGTTTCATCAGCTTTTCTGTTAGCAAAACAAACAAACACACAAACAAAAAAAAAACACTGGTCCCTCAGTAACCAAAGTCTTTCAAGAAATTTTCACATTATATTAAGTCATGCCTCTTATCATTTCTAAGTCATATAATTGTCCCATTGATATTTTACCTTAGTGTGGGATTTTGCATTTATACCCATTAAATTTCATCAGGAAAGTGTGATACACTTTTAGGTTAAAATGCATTATTAACATTTTCTCCACTTCTTTCTCCAGTCTAGAAAGGGAATAAGACAATAAAACATGTCTTAATTTGTAGTATTTGATAATTCCAGATGTATAAATGCTTATGCTGAAAATTTAACAGTTGGCCCTCATGAGCTGGTAGGAGCAGGCTCCAGCACACTTCTGACTCCCAGGGTTATTAGAATAAATGAAAAATGAAATAATATTTGTAAAGTCCTCTGTAAACCATATATATGTGTGTGTGTGTGTGTGTGTGTGTGTATCTGGATAGATAGATATGCACATGTGTGTGTATGTGTGTGTGTACACACATACACACACACATGCACACACATCTGGTTTCCTTTAAGAAAATTCCAACTAAAATCTCATCTTTTACAGATAGCCCTCTCTAACCCGTCTTAATTCCACTACCTTGCTTTGGGCAATTATTTCCTGATTATCTTGTATATAACTTGCTTTTTTATATTTGTTTGCATGTTATCTCAAACATTAGACTGTAAATTTCTTGAGATCAGGGACTCTCTTTTGCCTCTTTTTGTATCCCCAGCACTTAGCATAGTTCCTGATACATAGTAAGCACTTAATATATTTATTGATTGCTTTTGATCACATGTTCTTAAAAAAAATCTTGTGAGACATGGGAGACACTGTCATAGTATTGCCCAGCAAGGTGTGCCCTCATCAAAGAAGGTATTGTACCTTATGAGCAAAGCAGAATTGCAATAGCTCTGAAGAAATGTGAGATGCACAAATTTAGAGATATCTCCACTCCACATGTTCACATGGTTGATTTGTGTCTGACTTGTGGTAGAGCCTTTCCAACCTCAAGATCAGCCATGGTCAGATATAGTGTATTCTGAGCACTGCATAGTGATGTCATTTTCGTCCTCTTCGAGCACAAAGGACAACAACTACCACCAAATTAACCAATGTGTTCCCAATCCACCTGCATTAGTCTCATTATTCACCTCCCCCTTTTTTTCCTCATTGTATTGGCTTATGAATATATTTTACTAGCTTCCTTTCTGGACTGATTTCCTCATTAGAATTTCTGATCACAAGGGTCTAAGGACAACAATAGAACAACAACAATAAAAGAACAAAAATAACACTAAATAATTGCTAATAAATAGGACTCAAGTTATCAAATGTATGACTAAAATATAATAATAAAATAATAAGAAACATGTATGTGGGTATATATACACATATGTGTATACATATATAGATATATACATACACATATCTGTATGTATAAGTATATATTGTATACACACATATTAACATAGAATAAGTATAAAAAAGACTAGAAAAGTAGGAGGGGTTGGGGTACAAAAGGCCTTCAGTGCCAAAAAGAGCATTTGTATTTGCTCCTGGAGGTAATAGGAAACCACTGAAGTTTATTGAATAAGGTGGGGGGGGGGAATGACTGTACCTGTGCTTTCAGAAAATCATTTTAGTGACTGAATAGAGGATGAATTGGAACAGGAAGAGACCCAAGACTTGCAGATCCAATTGCTAGTTACTGTAATAGCCAAGTTATGAGGTGATGAGGACCTTCACAGGACCTTTACCACAGAGTGGTGGCAATGTCAGAGAGAAGGGGGTATATTGGATAGATTTACAAATGAAATTGACAGGTTTTGACTTTGACAACTGATTATGAATGTGTGTGTTGAGAGAGAGTGAGAGGAAGGAGGAGGAGCAGGAGCAGGAGGAGAAGAAGAAGAAGGAGGAGGAGGAGGAGGAGGAGGAGGAGGAGGAGGGGGGGGGGGGGGGGGAAGAAGAAGAAGAAGAAGAAGAAGAAGAAGAAGAGAAGGAGGAGGAGGAGGAGGAGGAGGAGAAGAAGAAGAAGAAGAAGAAGAAGAAGAAGAAGAAGAAGAAGAAGAAGAAGAAGAAGAAGAGAAGGAGGAGGAGGAGGAGGAGAAGAAGAAGAAGAAGAAGAAGAAGAAGAAGAAGAAGAAGAAGAAGAAGAAGAAGAAGAAGAAGAAGAGAAGGAGGAGGAGGAGGAGGAGAAGAAGAAGAAGAAGAAGAAGAAGAAGAAGAAGAAGAAGAAGAAGAAGAAGAAGAGAAGGAGGAGGAGGAGAAGAAGAAGAAGAAGAAGAAGAAGAAGAAGAAGAAGAAGAAGAAGAAGAAGAAGAAGAAGAAGAAGAAGGAGGAGGAGGAGGAGGAGGAGGAGGAGGAGACGACGACGACAACGACAACAACAGAGGGCAAGGAGGATAAGGAGGACAAGGACAAGATGAAGAACTTATGATTCCTAGTTTGAGAGGAATTTGGAGAGTGATGTTGTCCTCTATAGTAACAGGGAAGGTGTTGGGGGGCATTTTAGGAAGAAAGATAATGATTTCAGTTTTGGAAATATTAAATTTATGATGGTTGTATACTGGATAGCCAGTTCAACATGTCTGAAAGTTATAGATGTAAGATTAGAAGTCAGAAGAGAGATTGAAGAGGACAGATAGTTTTGAGAATTATGAGCATAGAGACCCTAATTAAATGCATGGGAACTAATGAAATCACCCAGTGAAGTTGATTGGTTCTTGTGCATATTTTTTTTTGAAGAGGACCAAAAAAAATGGTACCACTATGTTAGAGTCAAGTTACAGTGTGTCTGACTGGCTGATCAAACCTATAGGAACTCAGAATGCTCTACCAAAGACTGAGTACAAATAGTTCATGTGAACATTTGGGGTAGATTCTCTAAAGCTGCACATCTCATTTTTCTTTTCAGTTACTATAATTCTGTTTTGCTGATAGAGCACAGTGCCTTCTTTGAGATGGGCAGGCCATGCAGGGTGGTCCTGTGCCAATATCTCCCATATCATGAAATCAATTCCAAAATTCTTCAAAGAGACCTTGAGAGTGACTTTTTATTTCTTCTTCTGATCTCTATGTTAGCATTTGCCTTGTGTGAGTTCTCCACGAAAAAGTCTTTTAGGAAAGTGTATATTTGGCATTTAAACAACGTGGCCAGGTCATCATAGTGGTGCCCTGTGCGGTAGAGATTAAATGGTTGGCATTTAAGTTTGAGAAAATACCTTATCCTGCAAGATGATCTTCAGGATCTTACTAAGACAATTCAGATGGAAGTGATTAAGTTTTCTTGCATGGAACTGGTATACTATCCAGGTTTCACAGATAAACAATGATGAGGTCAGCACAATTGCCAACACAATGTCAGTCTAATACCTCTTCTTTCTCACATTTTCCTTTGGATGCCCATGAACTCTGAGTTATCTCTAACAATATGTGTATTAACCTCATTATCAATGAATAGATCTCTGGAAAATATACTGCCAATGTAAGTGAATTTATCCACAGTATTCAACAGGAGTTCAAGGGTTGCCTCCACTGTCCATCTCCATAAGGGCAAAGGAAATACATTGTCCTGGGACAATCATGGCAGGAGTGGGGAGTCCTCTCTCTTAGTTGTTGCTGGCAAGATTGTTGCCAGAGTCCTCCTTAATAGGCTAATCCTTTACCTGGATAATGGTCATCTATCTGAAAGCCATTGTAGTTTCAGAAAAAAAAAAAAATACAAGTGAAGTTATTTAGAAGAAGAAGGAAGAGGGCTCAGGCCTTGGCAACAAATTGTATATAGTTGGGGAGGGGGATGAGCAAGAGTAAAGAATCCAGGAAGACTCCTAGGCTGTAAGCCTGAGGAACTGGGAGGGTAATGTTGTCCTTTATTATAATAGGGATGGTAAGAGTGGGGGGAGGTCGAGGGGGATTAGATAATATGTTCTGGTCTGGACATATTGAGTTTAATGTATATACTAGATAGAACTCTGAGGGACATCTATGGTTAGAAAACATCATCTGGGGGCGGCTAGGTGTCGCAGTGAGTAGAGCATAGGCCCTGGAGTCAGAAGGACCTGAGTTCGGATCTGGCCTCAGACACTTACCGTACACACAAACAAAAAACCTAGCCATGTAACCTTGGGCAAGTTACTTAACCCCAATTGCCCTATAAAGAGCAAAAAAAAAAAAAAAAAAGAAAACATCATCTGGAGGAAAATCTGACAAAGGAGAAGAAGGATTGGCAGGAGAAAACCAAGAGAAAGTGGTGTCCTAAAAGCCTAGAAAGGAGAGGGCATCAAAGAAGACAGAGTGATCAACAATGAAAAGCCACAGAGAGGTGGAGGAGAATGATGACTGAGAAAAGATCATTGGATTCAGCAACTGAGATGAGTAACTTTGGAGAGGCCAGTTTCTTTCAAATGATGTTTGGAAGCTAGAATGTAATGAATTAAGAGGCTGAGAAGAGAGACAGTGCAGGCATCTACTGGAGATACCTTTGTGAGTTTAGCTGCAAAGGACAGAAGACATACTAGACAAAGACAGGGATAGAAGGATCAGACAAGGTTTTTAATTTTTGTTTTTTAGGATAAGGTGATATGGGCATGTGTGTAGACATGGATATGTTTACAGATATAGAATTACAAATCAAAGTAATGGAGATAACTATGCTTGGGTGACTGAGATCCGTAAGAATAATGTGTTAAATGCAAATATTAACTCATAAAGGCAGTGCGTTCTAAGCAAAATCAAAAGGGTTTTGTTATTGCTGTTATTGTTTGATGGTTTTTATTTCTGTTGGTTAAAAGGTGATCAAAGGGAAAATCAGAGCACTGGACAGGGTAAATAACTTGATGATGATGGACAATGGGAAAATGCCAGACCACGTAACTCTTATTTTGCTTCTGTTTTCTCTACCAAACCACCCTAAACCAACACATATTTTTTTTTTAAAGCAATTGGGGTTAAGTAACTTGCTCAAGGTTACACGGCTAGTCATTATTTATGCGTGGGTGCTCATTTTCTGAGGCCGGATCTGATCTCGGGTCATCCCAGCTCCGAGGCCGGCGCTCTTACTCACTGCGCCACCTAGCCGCCCCTTTAGGGCAATTGGGGTTAAGTAACTTGCCCAAGGTCACACGGCTAGGTTTTTGTTTGTGTGGATTAAGTGTCTGAGGCCGGCTCCGAACTCAGGTCCTTCTGACTCCAGGGCCGGCGCTCTATTCTCTGTGCCACCTAGCTGCCCCCCAACACATATTTTTAATGCACCAACTTAATACTTACTTTGCAAGACACTATGTTAGATTGTGAGGATACGAAGTAAACAACAACAACAAAAAACATTGTGCTTGCCATCACTGAGCTTAAATACCTGTAAGTGATGGGGGAGGGGGGAAGCTGCTGAAAGTTCTTAAGCAGGGAAGCCTCATGGTCAGACTTATGTATATACACATATATTGCTAGCGATATACACATGTATATATGCATATGTGTGTATGTATGTGTATGTAAATGTATATATGCACATACACATACATACAGAGAAATATGTAAACACATGTGTATTTATTCTTCCCAGTATGAAGATTTTTAAAATTCCCTAGCAATTATATATGAGTTATTTATTAACAATCACATACCTATGGTGCATCTGTGTATATATGCACATACATATATACATAATTCCTAGGGAGTTAGCTCCATATAAACACACATATTTTCCTTTTATATATGTGTGTGTATTTATGTATTGCTAGGTAGTCAAAACCCAACACAATAAAAGAAAAAAGTAAAAGAACATCTAACTGCCACTAAAAAGATTTGCATTCTAGGATCCTGAAATTTTTGATGAGTATGGTTATTATATTTCTAGCAATAATCTATGGAAAACTATGGAGAATTAGATGACTACATCAGGTCTGTCAAAAGACAAACATAGGAGGGATGGAGCCAAGATCACTGAGTGAAAGCGGGGACTCACCTGAGCGTGCCCACATATTCTATCAGTTGCCTCTAAAAAGTGAATCTGAACAAATGGCAGAGTGGCAGACTTCATTAGGAAACAGAGTGTAGAAGATTTCAAGCCCAGGACAACATGGGAAATGCACAGGTAGGATTTGTTAAGTCAGTCAGGGCAAGCACAGAGCACAGCATGTGGAGTATGTGGGCAGCACCAGCACAGACCCAAGATGAGCCTGGGCTAAGTAATTCACTCACCACAGTGGTGATTCACAAAACTCTTACCACAGGACAGGGGTCTGTCAGAGCTGAATGAGAGACAGGGCCTGTGGCAGAGGCAGCAGCTACCCCTGGGGCTATTAGCCCAAAGTTTAGATGTTTAAAAGTCATTTGCCTAAACTTCTGGGAGCCAATATGATGGAAATAAACCATAAGTGTTCTCATCTACATCCCCTCCCCTTGTTGACCTTGAAAAGTCCAGAGAATATTGCCCCAGGCTAAAATCTTGAAATAGTAGAACCATTGGGAAACTTGGGAGATCTACAGGAATGGTGTGCCTGTGACTGTGCTGAGGCTGAAGGACAATAGTGCAGAATGGGAGGTATTCTAACAAGCCCCACCTAACCAGACCAGCAGGATATCCTGAACCCTGGGGGGTAGAGCCAGCAAGCACTAAGACCAGAACCCCAGGTATGCCTTCTCTCAGCTAGGGGAATTGGAATAGACTAGCATGGCACTGAACACCAGTGGCTGAGCCCACCTGAGCTCTAGCCCAGGGGCAGGGAGGTAGAGACCTGAAGTGGTCAAACTACCCCTCCCCCAAACCTGACATTGTGAGCTTCATTGTAACCCCAGGGAAATCTGGCCTCAGCCTCCTTCCCAGCACTTACCAGGCAGCTCCAGCTCAGTACCAGGTGATCTGCATCATTATATAACCTCTAACTGACAGAATCAGAAGCCACAGCATATAAAGCCAGTAACCAGGACCCCAGGATCCAAGTCTAAGAAGCATAGGTCAGAACCTTCTGTGCCCCAGAAGCAGGGTTCCACTTTAAAAGTCAGAAAATAGGTGATCACAATGGACAAAAACAAATGGGAAAAACACAGACTATAGAGTCCTATTATGGTGAACTGGAAGAACAAAATTCAGAATAGGACAGCACTAACACTATACCCACATCTGAAACCTCAGAAGGGATTATAAACTGATCTGAAGCCTAAAAAGCATTCTTGGAAAAAACTTAAAAAAGGATTTTAAAAGCCAAATTAGAGAGGTAGAAGATAAATTAACGCATTATTTTAAAAATACAATCGGCAAAATGGAAAAAAAAAATTCACTGAAGAAAACTCTTTAAAAGTACAATTAGCCAAATGAAAAAGAAAGTACAAAACCGAACTGGAGAAAAGAAATCCCTAAAAGTAAAAATTGGCTAAATGGAAAAGGAAGTACAAAAACTAACTGAGGAAAATAATTTGTTAAAAAATTCGAATTAGACAAGTTGAAACTAATGACTCCATGACGCACCATGAATCAGTTAAAACCTAAAGAATGAAAAAATGGAAGAAAATGTAAAATATATCATCGGAAAAACAAACGACCTGGAAAATAGATCCAGGAGAGACAATTTAAGAATTATTGTTCTACCAGAAAGCCATCATGAAAAAAAAAAAAAAGCCTGGACAATATCTTCCAAGAAATCATCAAGAAAAACTGCCCCAAGGTCCTAGAACCAGAGGGTAAAATAGTCATCAAAAGAATCCACCACAAACCTTCTGAAAGAGATCCCAAATTGAAAACTCCAAGGAATACTGTAGCCAAATTCCAGAATTATATGACCAAGGAGAAAATACTATAAACAGTCAGAAAGAATTCAAATATTATGGAACTAGAGTCAGGATCACAAAGGACCTTGCAGCTTCTATATTAAAAGATCAGACAGATTGGAATATGATATATCATAAGGCACAGGAGCTTGGACTACACACAATGATCAACTATCCAGAAAAATTGAACATATTCTTTCAGTCAAGGAGATAGATATTTAATGAAATAAGGAACTTCCACATCTTCCTGATGAAAATGGCAGAACAATGGAAAATTTAATCTTCAAATATGAGACTCAAGAAAGACATGTAAAGGTAATCAAGGAAAAAAACATACATACACACACACACACACACACACACACACACAACTTGTTACTGAATAAGAGCAAACTGTTTACATCCCTATATGGGAGAATGATACCTGTCAATCTGGAGAACTGTGTAACTATTATGACATTTAAAAGGGATATAACATAGATAGGGGGTATGGGTATAAATTAAATGATGTGATGATAAATCTAATTAAGGGTACAAAGGAATTGCAATGGGAGAAGAGGAAAGGAGGAGGCAGGAAATGGTAAATTATATCACATAACAAGGCACAAAAACATATTAAAGAAGAAGGAAATAAATGAGGATGATAAGCATCGTGTGAGCTTCACTCTTATTGGCTTTGTTTCAAGGTGGGAATAACATACTGAGTTAAGTACAGGAATTAAATATGAAGATTCACAATAACTTATTAAAGTAGAGGGAAAGAAGGGAGACAGAAGAACATTGTTTGAGATTTACACTCATCAGATTTGGCTCAAGGAGGGAAGAGCATGTTTTGGTTTTAATTTTTTTTAGGTTTTTAAAATTTATTTCTAGTTTTCAACATTCATTTCCACAAGATTTTGAGGTACAAATTTTCTCCCCATCTTTCCTCCACCCCCACCCCAAGATAGTGAGCCTAATGAATACCCTTTTCCCCAATCTGTTCTCTTGTATATCCTCCCGTATCCCCCTCTAACTTTCTAGTAAGGCAAGATGGATTTCTATACCCCAGGGCCTGTATATCTTATTTCCCAGTTGCATGTAAAAGTTTTTTTTTTTTTAACATTTGTTTTTAAAACTTTGATTTACTGATTCTCTCCCTTCTTCCCTTCTCACCCACCCACATGGGAAAATAAGCAATTTAATATAGGGTATACACATATAGTTACACAAAAGGTTTCCATAGTAGTTATGTTGTGAAAGACTAACTATATTACTCTCCACGCTATCCCTCCCCCCACTTATTCTATTTTCTACTTTGACCCTGTCCCTTTTCAAAAGTATATGCTTCTAACTACCCTCTCCCCCAATCTGTCCTATCTTCTATCATCCCCCTTCTTGTCCTCTTTCCCCTACTTTCCTGTAGGGTAAGATACCCAAATGAGTGTGTATGTTATCCTCTCCTTAATCAAATTCAGTGAGACGAAGGTTGATCCATTCCCTTTCACCTTCCTGTTCTTCCCCTCCATTGTAACAGTTTTCTCTTACCTCTTTTATATGAAATAATTTACCCTCTTCTATCTCTTCCTATCTCTTCTCATTATATTCCTCTCTTATCTCTTAATTTTATTTTTTAGATATCATCCCTTCCTATCCAACTGATCTTGTGCCCTCTGTCTATGTATTCATGTACACACATATACACATACTCACATATGTATTTATACACACATATACCCTCCTATATATTAATATATATGTATGCATACACACATATTCCTTTCAACTCTCCTTATACTGAGAAGAGTCTCATGAGTTACAATTATTGTTTTTCCATATAGGAATGTAAATAGTTCAGCTTTAATGTGTTCCTTATGATTTATTTTTCCTGTTTGCCTTCTCATGCTTCTCTTGGTTCTTGTATTTGAAAGTCAAATTTTCTCTTCAGCTCTGTTTTTTTTTTTTTTATCAAGAATACTTGAAAGTCCTCTATTTCATTGAAAGACCATATTTTCCCCTCAGTTTTTCTGGGTAGCTGATTTTTGGTTGCAATCCAAGCTCTTTTGCCTTACGAAATATCAAATTCTAATCTCTCTGATCTTTTACTGTAGAAGCTGCTAGGTCCTATGTAATCTTGACTGTAGTTCCATGATATTTCAATTGTTTTTTTTTTTCTGGTGGCTTACAGTACTTTCTCCTTGACCTTATAATCCTGGACTTTGGCTACTATATTTCTTGGAGTTTTCAATTTCAGATCTCTTTCAGGAGGAGCTCAGTGAATTCTTTTGATAACTATTTTACCCTCTGATTCTAGACTTCATGACAGTTCTCTTTGACAATCTCTCGGAGAATGTTATCCAGGCTGTTTTTATCATTATGGCTTTCAATGGGACTAATAATTTTTAGATTATATCCTGGATCTCTTCTCTAGGTCAATTGTTTTTCCAATGAGATATTTTACACTTTCTTCTAATTTTTCAATTTTTATGTTTTGTTTGACTGATTCTTATGTTTAATAGAATCATTAACTTCTAATTGACTGATTCTAATTTTTAGTGAATTATTTTCCTCAGTTTTTGAAGCTCCTTTTCTGTATGTTCAATTTCACTTTTAAGGAGGTATTTTTTTTCCAGTTAGAACCAGTAAATATTGTACATAGTATCAGCAACAACATATGATGATCAAATATTCAGTCCTTCTCAGCAACACAATGATCCAAGATATGTACAAAAGACTCACAAGGGAAAATGCTATCCATATCCAGATAAAGAACTAATAGATTCTTAATGCAGATTGAAGCATACATTTTGTTTGTTTACTTACTTTATTCTTTTTCATATTTTCCCCCTTTTGGATCTGTCCCTTCTTTTACAACTGTGGCTAATATGAAAATATGTTTTACATTATAGCACATGTATAACATATATTACCTATTATTTTAGGAAAAGAGAATGGGCTGGAGAAAAATCTGGGCGGGAAAAAAATGGGCAGGAACACAAAATCTTGTAAAGAATGAATGCTAAAAACTGTTGTGACATGTAAGTGGGAAAAATACTATTAAAAAAAAAAAACTAGTTATGCCCAACTAACCTCACTACTTAAAGTCACATCAGTGTAGCAATTCTTGGAATAACAGTTAATTAATGTCATCCAATTATTCCAATGAAGGTGGAGAGTATGGAATAAACTGCTTTCTCCCTTGACTGACACTAGTAGAATAGTAATACCCAAAGGGTTTTTGATTGAAAGGGTGAGTTACTTTCATGAATAGACACTATTATTCAACACACTGCTCCCTAATGAGTCATGTGTATTGCATTAAGTGGGTATCTTTCCAAATGTTAATGGAGTCCCTATGCTGGGGAACCACTTCCACCAGTTTATTTCATAGACTCTCTAGATGCCTTTAACGCACTTCTCCAGTGATACTAATTAAAAGAATACTATCCTGATACACCCAATTGCTAGTACCCTTCCCCTAGGAATTTTTTAAAAGAGATACTTTATTTTTTAATTTTTATTATATATACATATATATATATAATTATTATTTTTAAAATTTTTGTGTGTACTTGTTATTTTCCTTAACAATCTCCATGAGGGAAAAGGAAGTTTTTTGTTTTTTAGTTTTTATATTCCTAGTGCCTTTCAGATAGCTTGGTACATAGTAGGTGCATAGTAAATGACTGGTTAACGATGAACAAATGGAGCAGAAGATGAATAAATGAATTAAATCTATGTGACCTTATGTCAAGGCAGGACTTACTGAGCCTAGAACAGGCATCAACTATTCATCTCTTGTGAGCTTCTTTCAGGAATAATTGTGGAAAAGCACAAACTTGGTGTGAGCTCCTGCTCCAATCACTTTTAATACATGTTAAAAAACAAAAAGGTCTCTAAACAAACTTTAGAGCTACAGAACCCACAGAGTAACAGAGTGAAACAAATCTACTGCTTAAAGCAGCCTGGTAGGCAGACAGGAAGGGTCTAATGCACTGAGCTGGGGAACTGAGCATGATCCCACCTGACTTGTGTTCTGGCCCCATGGTGGTCCCAACCAGTGGTGGCTGGAACAGACTTCAGGAGATTGAATCACCAGCAGCTATGTCAGTTTCCAGACTTCTCAACCCATAAACACCAAAGACAAAGTAAAAGGTCAGTGTGGAACTCTGTTGGAACAGGGGGGGACCTGAAGAGCATGGTCCAGCCCTTGCCCCCCAGGGCCAAAAGTGGCTGAGGTACTGCAGCTGCACCTTGTGGCTACCCTAGGAGCTCCTGGCCTGCAGATCATAGAGGGACCAAGAGTTAATTGGGTAATTGCTCTTGCTTTGACCAGCTTGGATCTGGATTGTGGTTTTGGGTGGTGGTCCTGGGATGTGTGGCTAGTGAGCCAGAGCTTGTGGGGGCTATAGATAGGGTGGCCTCCTTAGCTACAGCAGTTGAGAAAACCCCAGCAATTTGGGACAAAGCTCTCTCCATTCTGGAAGCAGAGTTCTACCATGGCAAAGAGCTCAAAAGTCAAGAAATTATCTGGCAATATGAGCAAGTAGAAGAAGCACAAACAGACCATAGAATCCTTTTTTAGGGACAAAAAGGATCAAGGCATGGAGTGGGAGGAAGACAGCAAAGTCAGAACTCCATCAAAAGCCTCCAAGAAAAATATGAACTGGTTACAGGCCATGGAGGAGCCAGAGAAGGATTTTGAAAATCAAGTAAGAGAAGTCTAGTAAAACTTGGGAAGAGAAATTAGAATGATGCAAGAAAGTCATGAAAAGTGAGTCAACAGCCTGCTAAAGGAGACCCAAAAAATACACTGAAAAAAATAACACCTTAAAAATAGTCTAACTCAAATGGCAAAAGAGGCCCAAAAAGCCAGTGAGAAGAATGCCTTAAAAAGCCCAATTTGCCAAATGGAAAATGAATTTCAAAAATTCACTGGGGAGAATAACTCCTTCAAAATTATATTCAAGCAACTGGAAGTTAATGACTTTATGAGAAATCAAGATACTATTAAAAAATCCAAACAAATGAAAAAATTGACAGCAATGTGAAATAACTCATTGGAAAAACCACTGACCTTGAAAATAGGAGAGATCATCTAAAAATTACTGGATTACCTGACAACCATGATCAAAAAAGAGCCTAGACACCATCTTACAAGAAATTATCAAGCAAAATTGCCCTGATATTCTAGAACCAGAGGGCAAAATACAAATTGAAAGAATTCACCAATAACTCTTGAAAAAGATCCAGTATTATAGCCAACTTCGAGAGTTCCCAGGTCAAGGAGAAAATACTGCAAGCAGTCAGGAAGAAACAATTTGGGTATTGTGGAAATACAATGAGGATAACACAACACCTAGTAGCTTCTGCATTAAGGGATCAAAGGGCTTGGAACATGATATTCCAGAGGTCAAAGGTGCTAGGACTAAAACCAAGAATCACCGACCCAGCAAAACTGAATATAATGCTACAGGGGGAAATATGGTCATTCAATGAAATAGATGATTTTCAACCATTCTTGTTGAAGAAAAACAGAGTTGAACAGAAAATTTGACTTTCAAATATAATAAGAGAAACATGAGAAGGTAAAAAGGAAAAAAAATCATAAGGCACTTATTAAAGGTGAACTATTTACATTCCTACATGAAAAAACAATAATTGTAACTCATAAGACTTTTTTCAGTATGAGGAGAGTTGAATGGAATATATATGAATACATACATTTATATGTATGTATGTATGTATGTATAAGAGGGTGTATGTGTATATAAAATAAATGAGTGTGGACATATGTATGTTCAAGGGCATATAGAGAGAGGGCACAGTATGAGTTGAATATGAAGGGATGATATCTAAATAATAAAATTAATAGGTGAGAGAGGAATGTATTGGGAGAAGGAGAAAAGGAGAGATATAGATTAGGGTAAATTATCTCATATAAAAGAGGCAAGAGAAAACTATTACAATGGAGGGGAAGAGCAGGAAGATCAAAGGGAATGGGACAACTTTATTCTCATTGAATTTGGCTTAAGGAGGGAATATCATACCCACTCAATTGGGTAGCATACCCTACAGGAAAATAGGGGGGTAGGGGACAAGATGGAGGATGATAGAATGGAGGACAGATTGGGGGCAAGGCTAATTAAAGGCAAACATTTTTGAAAAGGGATAGGGTCAAAGTAGATAATAGAATAAGTGGGGGGAAGGGATAGGATTTAGGGAAATATAGTTAGTCTTTCATAATTTAACTACCATGGAAATGATTTGGACAACTATACTTATACAACCCATATTGAATGAGTAAGATATACAGTCATTGGGGTATA
Organism: Gymnobelideus leadbeateri; assembly: GCA_011680675.1. NCBI lineage: Eukaryota > Metazoa > Chordata > Mammalia > Diprotodontia > Petauridae > Gymnobelideus > Gymnobelideus leadbeateri. The sequence continues at coordinate 125,328 of WOXC01001144.1, forward strand.
GAAATCCATCTTGCCCTACTAGAAATTTAGGGGTGTGATGGGGGAGGATATAAGGGAGACAAGATTGGGGGAAGGGGTATTCAGTAGACTTTCTATTTTGGGGTGGGGGTAGGGGAAAGACAGGGAGAAAAATCGTAACTCAAAATCTTGTGGAAATGAATAATAATACAAATATTTTTAAAAGGAATAATTATTATATATTGTAGGGTTATTTTTGAGTGCATAGGAAGAATTTTTAAGGAATTGTGTGTTTGTAAAATCTAGGAATTTTCCCTGGTAATGTACTTGTTAGATCTCACTTCTTCTCAATTTGTGTGCTTGTTTCTGAGCTAAGAATATCTTCTAAATTCCATGTGCCCAATAGTTTCCATTAAATATTCTCATTCTCTCATTTCCCCCACTCTCTCCCTTCTTCCCTCCATTCCCCCTTACCCCTTCTTCTTTTTTTTTTAAACAAGTGCTTTATTAACTTCTGTTTTACATCATTCATTTCCGCCAGATTTTGAGTTACAATCATTTTCCCCCCATTATTCCCCTACCCAACCTCCCAAAACAGTAATCCCACAAGATATCGCTTCCTCCAATCTGCTCTCTCCCATACCTTCTCCCATACCCCCATAGACTTTTCCATTAGAGGAAGGTGAGTCTTTGCATCCCAATGCCTGCACATCTTATCTCCCTATTACAAGCAAAAGAGTATTAATAATAGTATTTATATATATTTGAAACATTTAATGTTACAACCTCAAATTTCAGGTCCATTTCCTTCCTCCCTTGTCACCCATTCCCTCTTGGGAGATAAGTAATTCAGTATATGTTGTACATGTCTAGCTATGCAAAACATTATCATAGTAGATATATTGTACAAGGCTGCTTATAATTCCCTCCCACTCATCCCACCCCCCACCTGGTCCATTCCCTACATGATCCTGTCCCTCTTTTATAGTGGGTACTTCCAACCTCCCCTCACCCCAAGCATGCCCTCCCATCCATCATCCCTCCTCCCATCCCCCTTCCCCCTAACCTGCTGCAGGTTGAGATATCCCATTTACTATGTATGTCATTTTCTCCCTGAACCAAATTCAGTTTGAATGTGGTTTTGCCTTTCTTGCCTTCCTTATTCTCCCCCTCTTTTGCAACCACTTCGCCTTCCTTCTTCTGCATGGGATAGTTTACACTACCCTGTCTCTCCCCATCTCCTCTTGCCACTTTCCTCTCTCACCTCATAATTTCATCCCTTGAGTATTCTCCCTTCCCAACAAATGAAACTTATGCCCTCTATCCATATATAATTGTAACCATATACACATACATTCACATATGTATTCATATGACCACACCCCCTTCTTCCATTATTTTCATAGTGAGAAAGATATCATCAGTCACAGTTATTGCTTTTCCATATAGGAATGTAAATAGTTCAATTTTGATAAGTTCCTTTTGATTTCTTTTCCCTGATTACCTTCTCAGGCATCTCTTCCTTCTTGTGTCTGGGTGCCAAATTTTCTATTCAATTCTGGTTTTTTCCTCAAGAATGCTTGAAAGTCCTCTAATCCATCAAATGACCATATTTTCCCCTGAAACAAAATACTCAGTTTTGCTGGGTAGGTGACCTGTGGGTTCATTCCCAGTTCTTTTGCCCTCTGGAATATCATATTCCATGCCCTTCGATCCCTCAGTGTAGAAGCTGCCAGGTCCTGGGCTATTCTGATTGTGTTTCCACAATATTGAAATTGTTTCTTCCTGGCTGCTTGTAGTATTTTCTCCTTGATCTGGGGATTCTGGAACCTGGCTATAATATTCCTGGGAGTTTTCTTTTTGGGATCTTTTCAGGAGGTGATCGGTGGATTCTTTCAACCTCTATTTTGCCCTCTGGATCTAAAACATCAGGGCAGTTTTCCTTGAGAATTTCTTGAAGGGTGATTTCTAGGTTCTTTCCTGATCATGGCTTTCAGGTAGTCCAATAATTTTTAAATTGTCTCTCCTGGATCTATTTTCCAGGTCAGTGGTTTTTCCCATGAGATATTTCACATTGCCTTCTAATCTTTCGTTTGTTTGGATCTGCTTAACAGCATCTTGATTTCTCATAAAGTCATTAGCTTCCATTTGCTCCAGTCTAACTCTGAAGGAATGAATCTCCTCAGTGAACTTTTGAGATTCTTTTTCCATCTGGCAAATTCGACTTTTTAAGGCATTCTTCTCCTCATTGCCCTTTTGGGCCTCCTTAGCCATTTGAGTTAGTCTATTTTTTAAGGTGTTGTTTTCCTCAGTCAGGCTGTTGACCCTCATTTCATACTTTTCCTGCATCCTTCTCATTTCTCTTTCTAATTTTTCCCTCCACTTCTCTTATTTGATTTTTAAAGTCCTTCTTAAGGTCCTCTATGGCCTGCAACCTGCTCATGTTTTCCCCTGGGGCTTTTGGAGCAGGACTTCTGACCTCACAGTCCTTTTCCTGCTCTATGCCCCCAAAATAGGAGTCTAGGGTTGCATTTTTCTGTTTCTTTTGCCTTGGCATGTTGCCACTTAATTGCTTGACTTTTGGGCTTGTTGCCACACTATGGCTTTAAGGACAGCTAGAGGAATTTTTGTCCCGAACGTGTGGGGGGCAACTTCCATTTCTGGCAAGCTGTAAACCCACCCACAACTTCCACCCTAGATCACAATCCAGATCCAGGGAGGTTAAAACAAGAGCGATTACCCCCCAAGACTGATCGCTGGATCTCCCCACGATTTGTAGGCTGGGAGCCGGATCTGCCTCTGAAAACTACAAAATGGCGTGTCTCCTCAGCAGCTTCTAGCCCCCAGGGGAGGGAGCTGACGCATTCCCCAAATACAGGTCCCAAAGTCCATAAGACACTAACCTCTTACATTGTCCTAGGCATGTCTATGTTGATGATTCTGGAGTCGCCAGGGTTCCTGGTGTTCTGGGGTTCCTCCAGCCAGCTGCTGGCCCTGTCGCCCTGGGGCTAAACCCTCGGCTCACATGGACCTGGGCTCGGCTCCTGCGCTCTGCGCTCTGCGAGCTGCCAGGTCCCAGACCACTGCGCTGGTCCTTCCTGCAGGGCTGCTGGGCTGTCCTCAGCGGGAGGTTAGCTTCTCTGTGTCGTTCTGTGGGTGCTGGGGCTCCAGAAGTTGTTCAGAGCCCTTACATAGTTTGAGGGGAATCTGGGGGCAGAGAGGCTTGGAAGAGCTGTTTCTACTCCGCCATCTTGGCTCCGCCCCCCTCCTGGATCTATTTTCCAGGTCAGTGGTTTTTCCCATGAGATATTTCACATTGCCTTCTAATCTTTCATTTGTTTGGATCTGCTTAACAGCATGTTGATTTCTCATAAAGTCATTAGCTTCCATTTGCTCCAGTCTAACTCTGAAGGAATGAATCTCCTCAGTGAACTTTTGAGATTGTTTTTCCATCTGGCAAATTCGACTTTTTAAGGCATTCTTCTCCTCATTGCCCTTTTGGGCCTCCTTTGCCATTTGAGCTAGTCTATTTTTTAAGGTGTTGTTTCCTCAGTCAGGCTGTTGACCCTCATTTCCTACTTTTCCTGCATCCTTCTCATTTCTCTTTCTAATTTTTCCTCCACTTCTCTTATTTGATTTTTAAAGTCCTCCTTAAGGTCCTCTCTGGCCTGCAACCCACTCATGTTTTCCCCTGGGGCTTTTGGAGCAGGACTTCTGACCTCACAGTCCTTTTCCCGCTCTATGCCCCCAAAATAGGAGTCTAGGGTTGCATTTTTCTGTTTCCTTTGCCTTGGCCTGTTGCCACTTAATTGCTTGACTTTTGGGCTTGTTGCCACACTATGGCTTTAAGGCCAGATAGAGGAATTTTCGTCCCAAATGTGTGGGGGGCAACTTCCATTTTTGGCAAGCTGTAAACCCACCTACGACTTCCACCCTAGATCACAATCCAGATGCAGGGAGGTTAAAGCAAGAGCAATTACCCCCCAAGACTGATTGCTGGATCTCCCTACAAATTTGCAGGCTGGGAGCAGGAGCTGCCTCTGAAAACTACAAAATGGGGTTTGTCCTCAGTGGCTTCTAGCCCCCAGGGGAGGGAGCCGTCGCATTCCCTAATACCAGTCCCAAAGTCCATAGGACACTAACCTCTAACTTCGTCCCAGGCAAGTCTATGTTGATAATTCTGGAGTCGCCACAGCTCCTGGTGTTCTGGGGTTCCTCCAGCCGGCTGCTGGCCCTGCCGCCCTGGGGCTAAAACCTCGGCTCATGTGGACCTGGGCTCGGCTTGGCTCCTGCGCTCTGCGCGCTGCCAGGTCCCAGACCACTGCGCTGGTCCTTCCTGCAGGGCTGCTGGGCTGTCCTCAGCGGGAGTTTAGCTTCTCTGTGTAGTTCTGTGGGTGCTGGGGCTCCAGAAGTTGTTCAGAGTCCCCTTTTACATCGTTTCAGGGGAATGTGGGGGCAGAGTGGCTTGGATGAGCTGTTTCTACTCCGCCATCTTGGCTCCGCCCCTCCCCCTTCTTCTTTATCTCCTTTGGTTCCTTATCCATCTACCTCTCCATCTCCTTCCCATTTCCCCTCCCCATCCTACTCCTAATCAGATTTGGGCAGAGAGAAAATAAATACTTGCTAACTGAAAAAAAGTTAAGCCATCAACAATGCAATCTGTTTGCCAAGTATTAAAGCACAGAAACAAAGATAAAAATAAATTTAGAAAGTAAGACTATTTTCAAAACATTAAAAAGAGTAAGGGGAGGCTAGGTGGTGCAGGGAGTAGAGCGCTGGCCCTGGAGTCAGAAGGACCTGATTTCGGATCCAGCTTCAGACACTTAACGCACACACAAACAAAAACCTAGCCGTGTGACCTTGGGCAAGTTACTTAACCCCAACTGCCCTCCAAAAAGCAAAAAAAAACAAAAACAAAAACAAAAAAAGAGTAGACAGAAACTGCAGCCCATCCATATATCACCTCATTCAATAATTAAAAGCAACAAAAAAGTATGTGTTGGGGGCTGGGTGAGGGAGAGGAGATGAAGCTTCCAAAGAACTTGTCAGGAAATATAGCTTAGATAGATCATTTAGAGAAAATTTGAAAATGAAATTAGAAGGATAGCAAACAGTCATGAAATAGAGCAATCAATATATCAGCAAGCATTTCTAAGAGCCTATTATGTGCCAGGCTTTAAAAGAAAATGGTCTATGACTTCCCAGAGTTTATACTCTACTAGGGGAATACAACAGATTTACAGATAAATTCAGGATGTCCAGGGTGTCTCAAGTCTTACTGTATTTAAAGCTTACAACTTTAATAAGATTTGGGGACACATTATAAAATAAATATAAAGTGATTTTGAGGAGGAAATGATTAATACTTAATAGAATCTGTACTCTTTAAAGAGAAGGCATTGGGATTAAACTTTGAAAAGTGTTAGGGCTTTCAAAAGATTGAGGCGAAGAGAGAGAACATTCCTGGCTTTGGGGACAGCCTGTCCAATGGCATAAAACCTGAATATGTAATATCTTATTTTGGAAATAGCAAATAAACCAGTTTAGGTGGAATATATAATTTGTAAGGAGTAATAATGTGTGAGCAAAAAAAATCTGCAGAACAAATCTAGCATTTTTATAGTGACCTATTCTCTTTGCATGTGGTCTTCAAATAACTTCATCTGTTCTCCATCAGCTCAGTACTTGATTTATTATTTGAGGAACTCGTAATATTATTTATAAAGATTACATTAAAAAGACTAGTTATACATGATCAAATATATTCAGAAGGAAAATATTAGAGTTGACAAAAATTTTAAGGTTTACTGGGATTTTTATTATCTCAAGATATTTCAAAAAAAAAAAAACATGACTCCAAAAGAATAGACAAGATCATAAAGTTTTCCCCAACATAAAAACAACTGGTAAGACACCAGAAGCTATCATACTGTATGACTGCTTTCTCATTTTTCTTTTTTTTCTGTTTGGAAGAAAACTGGGGTTAAGTGACTTGCCCAAGGTTACACAGCTAGTTTATGTATTAAGTGTCTGAGGCCAGATTTGAACTCAGGTCTTCCTGACTCCAGGTCCAGTGCTCTATTCACTGCACCACCTAGCCACTCCCTTTCTCATTTTCTTAAAAAAATCCATAATGGATACAACTAATAATGTTCCAAAAGCACTCTACAACAGCTAAAAATCTTCAGAAAAAGAAATTACATAACAGAAAGAGTTAACAAAGCTAAATCCCCAAGATAAAGCAGAAACAATGCATAAAATCAAAATTCTATGAAAAGACACTATAAAGCTTACATTTTGAGAACTCCTACTCATCATTCCTATAATCATGATACATAATAGGTACAACTAGGGCAAGTAAATGATCAAATTGTGATTCAGAGTAAAGATAGAGATTCTTTCCCCCCTTCCCTCATATCAGTAATTAAATTTGAAACTTATAAACCCCTTAAGGCATGATAGATTCTGATGCTACCCATCCATATGGAGCACAAGAAAGATTTCAGTAGAAAGGGCAGAAAATGTAGTAACATAGACCAGATTGAAGAGAAGCAAGGGTAAGTCAATGTAGTAAAAGCGATTGGAAATAGCTGAGAATAGCCATCTCTACTCTCATTCAAAACTCAAGTGGGAAAGTACCCACATGAGTCCTATGATCACCCTCTCAATATGAGGAAGGAGGCTGCTTGCATTTTCAGTCCATAGAGTAGTGAAAAAGTGAGGGGCCAAAGAATGAAGAGTGAAATAAGAGACAAATGATTGAAAGTACAAAGGAAATGCTAATAGACTGAAAGTTTAAAGGAAATTGTCTGAATAAAAAAAAAAAAACCTTACAATCAGATAAACAGAAATCATTTAAAGGAGTAGAATGAATTTAAAAAAGAATTCAAAACAACAGGAAAAGTATTATACTATAAAGTAAAATTAACCAAAATTATCAAATGAAAAAAAAATGAAACTTAAAGATTCTTCAGAGATTATGGAACAATAATAAGAAGACCCGGAATAATTGGAGAAATAAAACTTCAAAAGTAAGAGAATTAAGAATGAATTGAAATAATAAATTAAAGCTCTTGAAGCAGAATTTAGAAATAAAATCAGCAAAATGGGAAAAGTGAAAATTAAAGGAAAACTCTCCAAATTAGTTCTGAAAAATAGAATGACAGATTTGGAATGTAAAGATACTTAAATTGGAAAAATTTTGGCTGGATAGAAACAAAAGACAACAAGGCTACATCATTATATACTAATTCAAATTAAAGTAATTGATTTTTAATATTGGGGTGTGCTGAGATAATGTACAGCTTATTGATAATACAGAACAAGACAATTTTTTTTGATGAATACAAAATTTCAGGCAAAAATATATAAAAAAAGTTTTCAGAAACTTAAAACGCAGACCAATAGATGATAAAATCCACAAATTGAAGCTGGAGGTGTCAACATGCTTGTAATTTCAAGGTATATAATGTTTATATTTCACAATTTTCATAATAAAGAACAAATGTCATAAGCAAGAAAGGCAAATTGAATATTACAATGGAATTGAATATTATTATGAAAAGAGCCCTGGTTCTGGAGTGGGCGGAATTTTGTTCAAATGCTGCCTCTTATACTACTTGTATAAGTTAGGACAAATCACTTAATATCCCTTTCCACATTTGTAAAATGGAAGTTGGTTGAATTACTTGGTCTGTTGGGTCCTTTTCATCTCTAGATCTTTGAAGATTATTTCACAGTTTCAAGAAATAGGAAGAAGAATGGTATAACTTATTCCATAACACAAATGAACTCAAACTACAAATAAGAAAAATATGTTCTAAAAATTTGGCCTAAACATCAATGAAAATTTATGTGTCATTCAAGAAAATGAAACATTTAAAACACTTTTGGGGGAAAAAAGATCTGAGATGAGTTCCTAATTCTACCTGTTAATACCACTAGCAATAGAAATACAAAAGAGGTAAATAAATACTGTTATCAAGAAAACACTAAATAATGAGGTGAATTTTGTTATTTTTTTGGAGGACAATTGGGGTTAAGTGACTTGCCCAAAGTCATACAGCCAGTAAGTGTGTCAAGTGTCTGAGTCATTTTTCTATACTTGATTTTAAAATGGAGACTGATCACTGGACTAAGAGAAGGAAAAATGAATGAAAGGAACTGAAATGATAAAGATGTAAGGAAAACTTAAAGAACCAAGAAAAGTTTATATACATATGGGAATACACATATATGCATAGGTACAAGGTGAGAGGGGGGTGAAAATAAAGATACAAAAAACAGAAAAACAGAATTAGATGGAACTGATTACCAAGGTTTAAAGCTAGAATGTCAAGTAAAATTCCCAAAAGGAATACAAAAGAAAAAGCATTGAATATTAGAGAAATACATCAAATAGAAAACACAATGCTTAAGGGGCAAATAATACTTAACCAGTTTAAATTATTCCTAAAACCTGAGAAAGACAGCACTCTAAAACTTGTTAATGAGGTAAATATAGTGTGAATATTTAAATTCAGGAAGAGAACAAAGAAAAGAAAGCCAATTATACACCAATGTCACTAATGAATATTGGTGTAAAAATGTAAACAGTCTTGCCAAAATTCTTATACACAATAATATTTATTATTGCCAAATTGGATTTATGTCAATATGGTTCAAAAATTTGAAAAAAAGATAATATGCCAATTATATTTTAAAAGAAAAATGCAAGGGGGCAGAGCCAAGATGGCAGAATAGAAACAACACTTCCCCAGTGCTTCAGCCCACACCACTTCAAAATCATGTAAAAGGGGACCCTGAACAACCTCCAGAGCTCCAGCATCCACAGAAAGACACAGAGAAGCTTACCTCCCACTGAGGACAGCCCAGCAGCCCTGCATGGAACAGCCAGCACAGCACCCTGGAAGCCAAGAGTACTGCCTTCTGGGAGCAGAGCCCAGGACCACATAAGTCAGAGGTTTTAGCCCCAGGGTGGCCAGACCAGCAGCCAGCTGGAGGGACCCCAGAACTCCAGCAGCTGTGGTGATTCCAGAATTATCAACAAAGATGTGCCTAGGACAAAGTGGGAGGTTAGTGCCCTATGTATTTTGAACCAGTATTTCGCAGCCCGTCAGCTTCCTCCCTTGGGGGCTAGAAGTGGCTGAGGAGATTTGGCACAGCTGCCATTTTGTAGCTTCAGTTGCAGCTTTAGCTCCTGGCCTGTGAACTGTAGGGGGATCTGGCGATCAATCTGGGGGGTAATTGCTCTTGCTTTAACCTCCCTGGATCTAGATTGTGGCCTGGGGTAGAGGTCTTCACTGTGTGTCCAGCTTGCCAGAGTGTGTGGGGGTTTCAGGGAGGCCACCCAAATAATATGTTCAGCAGTTGAGAAGACCCCGATGTTTAGGACTGAAGCTCCCCTCTCTGGTGGCAGAGTTCTACTATGGCAACAAGCCCCAAAGTCAAGGAATTAAGTAGCAACATGCCTAGGCAAAGGAAACAAAATAAACAGAAAAATGCAATATTAGACTACAATTTGCAGAGCAATGAGGATCGAAGTATGAAACAGGAGGAGGACTGTGAGGTCAGAACATCTGCACCAAAAGCCCCAAATGAAAATATGAACGGGTTGCAGGCCATAGAGGATCTTAAGAAGGATTTTAAAAACCAAATAAGAGAAGTGGAGGAAAAATTGGGAAGAGAAATGAGAAGGATGCAGGAAAAGTATGAAATGAGAGTCAACAGCCTGACTGAGGAAAATAACGCCTTAAAAATAGACTAATTCAAATGTCAATGGAGGCTCAAAGGGCAATGAGGAGAATAATGCCTTAAAAAGCTGAATTTGCCAGATTGAAAAAGAATCTCAAAAGCTCAATAAGGAGATTCATTCCTTCAGAGATAAATGGGAGCAAATGGAAGCTAGTGACTTTATGAGAAATTAAGATGCTGTTAAACAGATCCAAGCAATTAAAAGAATAGAAGGCAATGTGAAATATCTCATGGGAAAAACCACTGACCTGGAAAACAGATCCAGGAGAGATAATTTAAAAATTATTGGACTACCTGAAAGCCATGATCAAAGAAAGAACCTAGAAATCACCCTTCAAGAAATTCTCAAGGAAAATTGCCCTGATGTTTTAGACCCTGAGGCCAAAATAGAGGTTGAAAGGATCCACTGATCACCTCCTGAAAAAGATCCCAAAAAGAAAACTCCTAGGAATATTATAGGCAGGTTCCAGAATCCCCAGATCAAGGAGAAAATGCTACAAGCAGACAAGGAAGAAACAATTTTAATATTGTGGAAACACAATCAGAATAGCACAGGGCCTGGCAGCTTCTAAACTGAGGGATTGAAGGGCATGGAATATGATATTCCACAGGGCAAAGTACCTGGGATTAAAGCCAAGAATCACCTACCCAGCAAAACTGAGTATTTTGTTTCAGGGGAAAATATGGTCATTCAGTGGAATAGAGGACTTTCAAGCATTCTTGAGGAAAAAACCAGAGTTGAATAGAAAATTTGACATCCAGACACAAGAAGTAAGAGATTCCTGAGAAGGTAATCAGGGAAAAGAAATCAAAAGGAACTTATCAAAGTTGAACTATTTAAATTCCTATATGGAAAAGCAATATCTGTGACTGATGATATCTTTCTCACTATGAAAATAATGGAAGAAGGGGGTGTGGTCATATGAATACATATGTGAATGTGTGTGTATATGGTTACAGTTATATATGGACAGAGGGCACAGGTTGATTTTGTTGGGAAGGGAGAGTACTCAAGGGATGAAATTATGAGGTGAGAGAGGAAAGTGGCAAGAGGAGATGGGGAGAGACATGGTAGGGTAAACTATCTCATGTAAGGGAAGTGGGTGCAAAGGAGGGGGAGAATAAGGAAGGCTAAAAAGGCAAAACCACATTCACATTGAATTTGGTTCAGGGAGAAAATGACATACATACTAAATGGGATATCTCAACCTGCAGCAGGATAGGGGGAAGGGGGACGAGAGGAAGGATGATGGATGGGAGGGCATCCTTGGGGTGAGGGGAGGTTGGAAGTACCCACTATAGAAGAGGGACAGGATCATGTAGGGAATGGACCAGGTGGGGGGTGGGATGAGTGGGAGGAATTATAAGCAGCCTTGTACAATATATCTACTATGATAATGTTTTGCATAGCTAGACATGTACAACATATACTGAATTACTTATATACCAAGAAGGAATGGGTGACAAGGGAGGAAGGAAATGGATCTAAAATTCAAGGTCGTAACATTAAATGTTTCAAATATATATATAAATACTATTATTAATACTCTTTTGCCTATAATTGGCAGATAAGATGTGCAGGCATTGGGACACAAAGATTCATCTTCCTCTAATGGAAAAGTCGATGGGGGTATGGGAGAAGGTATGGGAGAGAGCAGATTGGAGGAAGCGATATCTTGTGGGACTGCTATTCTGGGAGGTTGGGTAGGGGAATAATGGGGGGAAAATGATTGTAACTCAAAATCTGGCGGAAATGAATGATGTAAAACAGAAGTTAATAAAGTATTTGTTTAAAAAAAAAATAAAAAAAAAATAATATATCTACTGTGGGGGTGGCTAGGTGTCACAGTGAGTAGAGTGTCACCCCCGGAGTCAGAAGGACCTGAGTTCGGATCTGGCCTCAGACACTTAATGCACACACAAATAAAAACCTAGCCGTGTGACCTTGGGCTAGTTGCTTAACCCCAACTGCCTTCCAAAGTAGGCAAAAAAAATTATATATATAAATATATATATACACTGTGGTAATGTTTTGCATAGCTATTTATGTACAACACATACTGAATTGCTTATGTTCCCAGAAGGAGTGGGTGACAAGGGAGATAGGGAATGGATCTGGTATTCAAAGTTTTAAAATCAAATGTTTCAAACATATGTAAATACTATTATTAATACTATTTTGCATATACTTGGGAGATAAGATGTGCAGGCATTGGGGCACAGAGATTCACCTTGCCCTAGCAAAGTCAAAGGGGGTATGGGAGAAGATATGGGAGAGAGCAGATTGGATGAGGGGATATCTTATGGGACTGCTATTTTGGCGTGGTGGGTAGGGGGAAAATGGGGAAAAAATTGTAACTCAAAATCTGGTGGAAATGAATGATGTAAACCAGAAGTTAATAAAGCATTTAAAAAAAAAAGAAAAGAAAAGAAAAACACAAAACCATGTGATTTTCTCAATATATGCCAAATAAAATTTTGACAAAATGTAGAGCTCATTGTCAAAACAAACAAACAAAAGAAAAATCATGGACCATTTTAATATGATTAAAAACCCATGCATGTGAAACAAAAACCTTGTGTTATTTGCCATTTTAAATATTTACAGAAGAAAGCCAAGGGTTGTAAAAGCAATGCAAATTTAAAGATCTTCCTTGCCCCTAGGCCTTTTGATAGGCTTAGGAGATTCTGAGAACCTTCCTTGATTTGAAAATATACTCTGACCCCTAAAAGACTGAATATGGTCACATGGAGCCTGTTGAAGGAGGCTTGGTTTTCAGGAATGCCCACACCTTGATGCTCTGTGATTAGGCAAAAAGCACAAAATAGATACAGGACTTTGATATGAAAGGTCACATTATAAAAAGTTAATGCATTTCAGATTAGGTATTTTCACAGCTATGACAATGTTTGGGGTAGAAGGTAGGAAAGTTGTTAATCAAACATGATTGTAAAAGATAATAGATTTCTATATGCACACAAATTTTCTCATGTACATGGTTATAAATATTTATGTATTTGAACACAGTACATATATATATATATGCACACATGTACACATGCATTTATGTAGACAGATAATAATGGAAAATGTTAATAGGGAAAATAATTGCCTCAAATATCTCTGATATAAATGATATATATCAAAATATTAGTAAAAAGATCAAGATTTTCCATGTTATAAGGATATGAAGAAAGAGCTCTGAAAAAAAAAAAGTTACACAATATAATAGACACATGAAAGACAATCCCAAATCACTAATAATGGAAATTTACATCAAAACAATTGTGAGGATATACCTCATATCTAGAAAATTGTCAAAGCCGATAAAGAAAGAAATAATTAATGCTGGACATCCTATGGAAAGACACAACAATATCCTGTTTTGAGTTCTAAATTACTCTTGCCATTCTCAAAAGCAATTTGTAATTTTGTTTTTAAAAAAGTGACTAAGACATTCATATCCTTCGGTCCAGAAATTTTGCTGCTAAACATATACTACATGGAGAGAAAAAATAGAAATGAAAGTTTCATTTTATATATATATACGACATAATATACACAATAGAACTACTTAGCTTGATAAATTCTAGAAGTGAAATAAATGCCAATCAATTGGGGAAGAATGGCTAAACAAGTTGTGGTACATGGATGTAATAGAAGGTTGATGTTCTGTTAAAAAAATGGTACAATAAATTCTGAGAAGCATAAGAAGACTAATTTGAACTAATTCAGAGAGTGGTAAATATCACAGAAAAAAAATGTTCACAGTGACTATAGCAGTATAATACAAAAGAGCAACAATAACAATAAAGCCTAGATGCAATCTAAGCATAATGACCAAGCTTGGCTATCTTTGCAGAGAAGGAGGACTATAGGTATGGAATGTTGTATAAGTGGTAATAAATTGCTGATGTGTTATTTGGTTTCACTGAACTTTTAAAAAATATTTTACAAGGGATATTTCCTGGGGATAGGGAGAAGGATATATTAAAAAATAAACATGATATCAAAACAAAAGACATCATACAAAACAGATTTACAACAACAACAAAGCTATTGCTCTCCTCTGAATCTTCTAACCTGATTTCCATACACTGCCAATACTCCTCTTTTTCTCATTGGATAGCAAGCTGTTAGACACCACAATTCAGGCAAAAAATCTAATGAAAAGCCTTTATTCTGTCATTTCCAATTTCAATGTTAATTATATATTTCAATTGTAGTTTGAACTACAGAGTCACAGTTTTGTCATTTCTTTCAGAATTGTATATTCTTGCTTGACTAGTGTTAAAACCAGTGAAAACTTGTAAAGTGGAATTCAGGTTCTCAAACAGCCATTTTGATCATCTACCCAAGATGGGTTAATTCACAGTGTACCAAAAGCACCTCATTATAACATGAACCCTAAATATGAGCCTCCATAAGAGTGTGATTATAAGAAAATAACATATATTCAGTGCCAACCAAATTAAATTACCAAAATTATTTTACTGAATTAGAAAAATAATAGTAACAAAATTCATTTGGAAGAACAAAAAGTCAAGAATATCAAAGGGATTTTTGAAAAAACGATTTAGGGGAGGCTAGGTGGTGCAGTCAATAGAGCACTGGCCCTGGAGTCAGGAGAACCTGAGTTCAAAACCGGCCCCAGACACTTAACACAAAATTAGCCATGTGACCTTGGGCAAGTCACTTAACCCTAATTGCCCTACCTTCCCCCCTCCAAAAAGGAAAAATAAAAAGATATAAAAGAACAAGGTTTAATAGTACCAGATCTTCAACTATTTTCTAAGACAGTAATTATCAAAACTTTCTGGAACTGGATAAGAAATAGAAAGGTAGATCAATGGCACAGAGCAGACATACAATTTACAGTAGCAAATAAACATAGTAGCCTTGTATTTGACAAATATAAAGACTTAAGATTTGGGGATAAGAATTCATCATTTTGTAAAAAAAAAACTGTTGGGAAAACTGGAAAGCATTATACTGAAATTGGATGTAGATCATTATATTACATCATTTGCCAAGATAATATCAAAATGGATCCATGATCTAGATATAAAGAGAGATATTACAAGAAAATGTGAAAAACATGGAATATATTATTTATCAGACTTATGAATAGGTAAACAATTTGTGAACAAATAAGAGACAGGGAGCAGAGTGAGGTTTAAAATGGATAATTTTGATTACAATATTTTTTTTCATATAAATAAAATAAATGTATCCAAGATCAGAAAGAAAGCAAAAAATGGGGGAAAATTATAGACAATTTCTCAGATAAAGTTCTCACATCTAAAATATATAAAGAACTTTATCAAATTATAAGAATATAAGTCATTCTCCAACTGATAAATGGCCAAAGGGAATGTACAGGCAGTTCTCTAATGAAGAAATCAAAACAGTTGATAATCATGTGAAGAAATGCTCTAAATCATTATGGATGGGAGAAATGAAAATTTAAAAAAAACCTTGAGATATTATTTTACACATTTACGATTGGCTAAAATGATTGAAGAAGGCAGAAACAAATATTGGAAGGGATGTGTAAACATTGGGACATTCATTCATTGTTGGTGGAATTGTGAACTGTTCCAACCATTCTGGAGAGCAATCTGGAATTATGCCTAAGGATTATTAAACTGCCTTAGAGGGTATACCCTTTGATCTAACAATACCACTCCTATTTCCAAATATGATTAGGGAAAAAGTAAAAGAACCTATATGTTCCAAAATGTTTAGAGGAGCTCTTTTTGTGCTTAATGGTCTTAGAAAAACATGGGTAGACTTGCATAAAATAATGAAGAGCAAAATGAACAGAATCAAAAAGACATTGCATACAGTATCAACAATATTGTTTTAAGAAAAACTTTGAGTAACTAAGACAACTTCCCTTAAAGAATAAAGTGGAGATTTGGGGAAATTTAGTAAATGATTCAATGTCCTTGCTCTTAGAGAACTCTTCTGAATACCTAAATTATCTGCAAAGGACATATGAAAGAAGACACTTTTTGCATCCAGAGAAAGAACTGATGGTAGAAGTATGTATAAAATAATTTTACATACACATACATATTTGTGTCTAATGGTAGCCATCCCTAGGGTAGAGGAGGGTTACAAAGAAAAAAAAAAGAAATTTACATGATAATTTCATTATATATTTAAAATAGCAAGTTGTACATAATAGCTTTTCAATTTCACATGTAATCACCCTTTTTTTTTTGTTATACTATGTTATTGGAATGCTTGTTTTGTTCCATAAATTAAAATTTTAGATAAATAAATATTTTTAAAAGCAGTACTGAATAAGAATTTCTTTTTTAATTTTAATTTTCCTTTTTTTGTTGTTGGATTAGAGACAGTAATTGTGTTGAAACCTTGGCTGTACCACTTGCTACTTTTACAGCCTTGGGTAACTTGTTCAACCTTTGAGAGCCTCAGTTTTCTCATTGTATAATAAAAGGTTTGGACTTGATAAATTCAAAGACCCTCTCTAGCTCTAAATCCCATGATCCTATGAACTTAGGGTTAAAAGCTTAATAAAATCCAAAGCCCCTAGCTTATTTTCTCTCTCTACAAAATCTCATCATGTTATTTTATATTTTAATAGATTTTAATGATTACAAAATAAGCCCATTGAATTTCTTAACCTGGGATGTATGGATTTCTAGTTTTTATAAATATTTGATAACTCTTTCAATTTAACTATTGTAATCCTATATATTTTATGCATTCAAAATTTTATTCTGAAAAGGCATCCAATACTAAGCTTTACCAGACTGCTTCAAGAGATCTATGACACAATAAAAGGTTAAGAACTCCTGGTTCAGATCATCCCCCACAGGCTTTCATTCCACCCCAGGGGCTCATTGCAATGGCTTTTCAGGGATTTGTTTTCATTTTTTTCAGCAGGTGGCAGTGTTGTAGAGGAACTATATCTCTTTTAACCAAAGGCAGAGATAAGTAGGAAGGTCTGGCCTGATCTCATCCCTTTATCTACCCACAAGGACACAAAATATGTTATGTGCAAATGATCAGATTCCCCTTCCTCAACTCAACAGGGAAAGCTTTCTTTTCGTTCTTTAATGCTCATTTAATGAACTATTTTTGAAGTAGTTATTAGATCACTTCTAGCTTATCTAGTTGATAATTCCTCCTAGACAATCCCTTCGAATGGTCCACTTATGTCATCAATTATACAGAACTACTGTTATACACATGTAAGAATCATAATTATTCAATATTTTGTAAATCTAAGTAAACGATAGTGTATGCTAATTGGGCAGGAGAGCCATTACAGTAGGAAAAATTTCTAAGTCAGAATATATAAAACAAAGAAGTTTCCCCTACCATTTCCCTTAAAGAAAAAAGGAGATTTTAGAAAGTTTAGTTGATTACTAAATGTCCTTGATCTTACAGAACTCTTTCACAAAATGGCAGCTACTTGAGTTCCCTGCTTGCAAAAAGTGTTGGTCATACTTCTGAATAAACTCATTCCACATTTTAGATAAGTAGCCTGCCTAATATTCCCAGATGCTTTCTTGAACAGGATCATTTCCTCCCAAGGACCAGGTGGAAGTTCCCTATCACTGCCCAGGATGGCAAGCTGTGAATTGCAAGTTGCTCTATATTCCAATTACTTCATTTTCCTCTCTTCTTGATAGACCCTTTCAAGGGACATGGTTGACAGTACCAGAATACTTTAAAGTCTAGAGGGGCTTCACATACTAATCTTTATGCAAACATTTTCAATGATCTACTCATCTCATAGTAGGTACAAGCCATGAACCCCTGTCACAAACTGGAGTAAAGCCACTTGGGTGGCGAGCACACACAAACTGTTTCCATCAGCAGGGTGCACTACCTTTCCATTCAACCATAGCCTCTTCTATATTTATTCATTCATACTGCATGAGTTTTCAAGCTGAACAACGCCTTTTGCCAGAGTTTAAGCAGACAGAAGACAAATGGGAAAAGTCTGATGATTTTAAACCAGAAATCTTAAGAAGATTCCTAGGTTTATTTTTTATTTTTTTTAGATATGTGCTCTAAAGAGTACATTTCTTACTGAAAGATTATGAAGATTAGACTTAATATCAAAACCAAGATATGTATCTGCCTCCCTTCTTTCTTTGCAGTGGTTAGAGACTATGCTATGGAACTCTGTATGTAATGTTCAATTTTGATGAGATGCTTTTTATTTTGCAGAGTTTTCTTCCACTCTGTTCTCTTCTTCCTTCCCCTTCTCTCTCTCTCTCTCTCTCTCTCTCTCTCTCTCTCTCTCTCTCTCTCTCTCTCTTTCATTCAGCAGGAACATATTAGGAAATTAAAGTAATTTAAAAACAAAATATATCAATAAAATTTTAAATAGAAAAATGCATTTTTTAAACAAATGCTTTATTAATTTCTAGTTTACATCATTCATTTCCGCCAGATTTGAATTACAATTTCCCCCCATTTTCCCCTAACCACCACCCCAGAATAGCAGTCCCACAAGATATCCCCTCATCCAATCTCCTCTCTCCCATATCTTCTCCCATACCCCCTTCGACTTTACCATTAGGGTGAGGTGAGTCTCTGTGCCCCAATGCCTGAACATTTTATCTCCCAATTACATGCAAAATAGTATTAATAACAATATTTATATACATTTGAGACATTTAATTTTAAAACCTTGAATTTCAGATCCATTCCCTTCCTCCCTTGTCATCCATTCCCTCTGGGAAGATAAGCAATTCAGTATGTGTTGTACATGTATAGCTATGCAAAACATTACCATAATAGATATATTGTAAAAGGCTGTTTATGATTCCCTCCCACCCCCCACTTGGTCCATTCCCTACTTTGATCCTGTCCCTCTTCAAAAGTGGGTACTTCCAACCTCCCCTCCCCCCAGAATGCCCTCCCCTCCATCATCCCCTCTCTCATCCCCCTTCCCCCTACTCTCCAGCAGGGTGAGATATCCCATTTAGTATGTATGTCATTCTCTCCCTGAGCCAGATTCAATGAGAATATGGTTTTGCCTTTTTGCCTTCCTGTTCTTCCCCTCCCCTGAAGCCACTTCCCCTTGCTTCTTCTACATGAGATAGTTTACCCTACCCTGTCTCTCCCCATCTCCTCTTGCCACTTCCCTCTCTCACCTCATAATTTCATCCCTTGAGTATTCTCCCTTCCCAACAAATTCAACCTATGCCCTCTATCCATATATAACTGTAACCATATACACACACATTCACATATGTATTCATATGACCATACACTCTTCTTCCATTATTTTCATAGTGAGAAAGATTTCATCAGTCACAGTTATTGTTTTTCCATATAGGAATGTAAATAGTTCAACTTTGATAAGTTCCTTTTGATTTCTTTTCCCTGATTACCTTCTCAGGCATCTCTTGTTTCTTGTGTCTAGATGTCAAATTTTCTATTCAACTCTGGTTTTTTTCCTCAAGAATGCTTGAAAGT